>JAJOOS010010573.1:0-16678 GCA_029582725.1 Solanum chiquidenum
ATCGATGGGTTCTGCCTTTTTTTAACACTTGTCTCAAGGGCATATGATAGTCTTCTGTAGAGTTGGGAGGTGCTGCTTTCCAGCCAGGTTTCTCATCCCAATACATATCATAGTATATCTGACCTGGTACCTAATGGTCCAAGCAACACCACATGCCTGAATACCTCTTCACACAAGAGTGAAGTGTGTATCTACAGTAAGCTTTCCTTACAGTAACAAGTTCTTGGGGATTGAGGGCTTAAAAGTCAGTCAATAGCCCTCCTGCAAGAAGGTTAATTAACACACACCAAAGTAAACTTATTTATTACAGATAAGGAATAATAATTACACCAAACTCCAACCCTTAGGTCGTGGATTCGAGTCACCAAGGGAGAAAAAAAGTGTGGGAGCTTTTAAGGAGAGGTATAAAAAACAGATTTTATTAAGTGACTTTCTATAAATGAGTGACCCTTTTCCATTATGTTCAATTTCTATAATTCAAGAGCATTTTTTGACCCTTTTCCATTTTAATCATTTATGAATATAATTCTTTTATAGAAATATGCTAAAATTGTTCTTCAGGAAAAGTAGAAAATGAAGGTTTTGAACAATTGATTAGTTTCAACTTTCAACCCCTCTGTATACTGCACTAATGATAACCATTTGGTTAGCTGCCATCTTTACTCAAATCAACTTCATTATTTTGTACTTTTCTAATGTTGGAACAATCAAAATTTTTTGCTTGTACATAAAAAGAACACATATGTTCTATCCTAATGAAGGACTAATCCTTCATACCAACTCTATAGATTCAAAAGTACATTTCTCTATGAAACAATGGTACATCCCTCTTGAATTGCAAGGTGTTATAGAGCATTTCTTTTCACACTTCTCTGAGGGTAATGGAGTCCAAGGCCTCACCAAGGCGGATGGTCGTCTTTTGTAGAGTTGGGAGGTGCTGCTTTCCAGCCAGGTTTCTCATCCCAATACATATCATAGTATATGTGACCTGGTGTCTGATTCTCCACGCAACACCAAATGCCTACATACCTCTTGACACGATTCCTGAATTGTTCTTCCCTTGTCTGATACAAATTGAGTACATGTTATTCTCCATTTTAGTTCATGGAAAACTATACATAGAGAGCGAATGAGAGGGAGAGAATTGCGGGAAGGGGGAGTAGACTGAGGGGATATTACCTTGTCCGTAAAACGATCAAAGGCATCTTGCATTGATGAGAACTGGATAACTTTCACATCCTTAAACTTGAAGAATGCCGTCTTCAACTGTTCATAAATAAACTAAGTGAAATGTTTTTATTTGATGACAATGAGCTCATTAAAGCTCAAAGTTTTAGAAGATAATAGCATTGTGTTGCTGTTTCTGCCCTTTATGTCCTACACCCCCCTCCCACCCCTCCAAATTTTATTTCCTGGGTACAAATGAATGCGAGTTCTAGCGAGGGATGAAGTCAAAGAAACAGGAAAGGAAATTCTAGGTGAGAATTGAATCATTCGGCAGGTGAAACTGGCAGTCACCAAACCAGACGAAATTCATGGCTGTTACTATTCTCGCTCTCCAAACTTCAGCTTTTACTCTTGTTATACTCCAGTAAGCATGTTTCATTTATATAGTACTTGATTTTGCAGCCATGGAGCATGTCCGGTCAAAGATTAAAGGGAAGAGAAAAATCAGAATTACCGTTTCTTCTGTACTATGTTTGGGAAGTTTGAGAACCCCGCTTTGACTTGTACTATTAACCTGACAGCCCGGTGACCCTTCTTGGCAGAGATGTACATCAAGCCATGACTTTTTAACCTGAAAGAATAAGAAGAGAGTATTAATCTGTGAATTGTATGATGCACGCTTTTATGTAAAGAAGGTATGAAACTAATGGAACACCTCTTGCGGCATTGATGGATTTTCAAATAGTGAGTACTCCCTAATATTGATCCCAGGTCCAAATTCCTCATTTGCCATTTCCTTCAACATCACATTAATCTGTACAAATAGAAAATCAGGGTGAGAAACTCCAAGCAGCAGCAGTGTTGTCAAAGGCGAAACACTATAAAAAGCACTCCAAATCCATTAGGACTTTAAGCACAAAGCGCAGTTGAAGTATGGGCTTTAGAAAAAAGAGACACAATGAAGAAAATGTATATGAAGCAAGAAAAGTAGTAACAGATTCGTTCAGAATGTTTTCCTTAACAATGTTTAGTAGTGCTCGATTCAAGATATAACTAAAGTGCACTGAGGCACATGTTAGTGCCTTGCATACACTAAAGTGCAGCTTAAGCGAGGCGAAGCACCTCCCCTGAGATTTTCAGAGCTTCAAGGCTTAGGCATTCCTTAAATGAACCTACGACAAGACTGACCAGCAGGCAGATTTCATCAGTCTCGTCATTGACCATCTGATAACTTCTGAACAGTGAACTAGAATGTAAATAAGTGCACTCCAAAGAGCAACTGAGTTATAAGAACACAATGAACCTTCATTAACCTTTAGGAGTCGTTTGGTAAAGTGTGTAAGAATAATGTCAAGTAAAGTGTATTAGTAATGTTTGCATTAAGTAAAGTGCATTAATAATGCATAGATTATTTCTTATGCATTGTTGGTTTGATGTATAAAAATAGTATGCATTGCATAAAAGTATTTATTTACAAAGATACCCTTCACAATTATGGTGGAAAAGATGTAAAACAGATTTTGAGGGGTAATTGAGTCTTTAACCATGTTAATGCATTAAAACCCCTTGCATTACTAAAACCTAGAAATCTATGGTATTAGTAATACACATTTTAACACACAATAGAGTGTATAATTAATGCAAGTATTAGTTATACATAGCATGAAAAAGAGTACCAAACAAGGTATTACTAATACACTGAGTTAATACATACACTATTCTTGCTAATACTCTACCAAACGACCCCTTAGTAATTTGGCAGATTCTAAATATTGGTCAAAGAAGATATAATTTGCTAATCTCTGACAAAACTATTTTACAGTATCCATGAAATTGAACCAATAGAAACTTAAATAGTCCTAGAAAGAAACTGAGTACATCATCAAAACACGGGTATTAAAACTCCAGAAACTCCACATTCACATCTCAGAGTGATCCCATACATAAAAAAGAATGCGAAAGTAATTCATTGGCCATTGCATAGAACAGTTTCTCGTGTCAGTTATTTCATTTCATGGGGTGAGTACATCCAAATATTACCGCTTTAAAAAATGAAATACGTACCTCAAAAACATGATCTAGAGGACAAACAAAAGGTGGCCTTGTCAAAGAACCTGGCAGAATACCAGGATGTCCAAACCACAACCTATCCAACCTGCACCATAGTGGCGGCATTACCTAAAATCACAAAGAACAACATAAATCACGGTGTACTTTTTTGGGGTAACAATGAAAGATAAGGTAATTCACCAGCTTACATGGTTAAAGGAACAAGGACTCCGGATCTTATCAAAATGAATCAAAAACTTAAAATATGATTCAGAGCAGGGAGTGTTGCTAACATATTGTAATTTATAGTGTGAAGTATCCATATAAAAGACAATCTTTTATCTTCTCATCTTATAGCTCACTATACATGGTGGAGATGCAGAGTTGTAAGATAAAAGTAAATGATCAGGGTAGTATCTCACCAAGGTACGATTCAGCACTGAAGCAACAGCAAGCGCAGTCCTTATTTGTTTCATCTAAGGAACAATAATCCAATAAGTATACTTAAGAAATGCAAGAAAGTCCGTAAAATAATAAATAAAACAGTACAACAGTGTTGGTTATTGCTTACCTGATAATTAACAAGAGTGAAGTGTGTATCTATGGTATGCTCTCCATCCAGTAACAAGTTCTTGGGGATTGACGGCTTAAAAGTCAAAAGCCCTCCTGCACGAAGGATTAATTAACACACACCAAACTATACTTGTTTATTTCCAAAAAAAAAAAAAGGAATAATTACACCAAATTTGTTGTTAGTAAAATTTATTACAAAGCAGGATATATTTCCGATTAAAGTCTGATCTTGATCTAGACATCTATTTAAATACGATTTAAGACACAATTATTCCTTTCAACATTAAGGGGTAACATTTGTATGGAAATTCACTTGTCCAAGCTTTATTTTTGAGATTGAAAAGTGTATAACCTTCTAAGGCAATAAAATCCTGATTCTTGATCATATATTGCATACAAATAAAAAGAAGTAACGCTTATGTCGATCAAAATATGTTGTATTTTACTAAAGTTGAAAAAGTATAATATGGGTCTAAGATAAACTTAATTGAGCAGCATGGTAACTGAGGATTCATAGCCGACCACAACTTGCTTGGGATTGAGGTATAGTTGTATAAGAGATGACTGCAGCTGTCCTGACAGATAAAATCTAAAAAGTTATGTTGGTTCATGATTTTTGACAACTTCCATCATCTTGAAGTGATTGTTGGATCCGTACAGGATTTATGGAGGCCAGGTGGGAAAAAGACCACTTCACTTTTTCCTTCAAGTTACAATAGTTAGAAGGTCCAATGAGCAGGCATAGAAGATGCAAAAGCAAAACAAAGATATCCGAGGGAGACTTGCAACTTGCAAGCTACAAAGGAAGAAAAATGTGAATGCTGAGCAACTAGTGAAAATATATTATTTTATTTATAAAAAAAAGGAGAATAAAATGCTAACAAGGGTAAAGCAGGAGAAACCTGGTGGATTATAGTATTCGGGTGGATCATAGAACACCATGCCTTCACGTAATCGGTGACGCTTTCCTTCCGTTCCAGCATATTGGAATGTTGTATGTACAGCATAAGCCTCCAGTCTTAGATGTTGAAACATAGCCTGCAACAGCAAAAGGGGCATAAGAAAACATTCTGCAGTGACTACAGTGCAAATTCAGGAGTAATCTAGCTAGTTCAGAGATAAATTAAGGAAGATTAACATTTTCACCAAGCAAGTAACAGGAATTTGATATCAGGATGATAAAAGTTGAGAAAAGAAACAAAACTTCCAAAGTGAGGAATTACCTGGACGAAATAGGTATGCCCACTGCAAAAAATACTTGCCGGGAGAAGACCAAGTTTGAGATTTCCATCATAAGCATAGACGAGCCCACTGTCATCATCAACAGAAGGTCCCAATTGTCTGCGCACAAGTTCATTGAAACCATTCTGATCCCATATCTTGTCATCAGCTAAAATCATTTCTTTCCATTCTCTGGCCAGTTTCTTTGCGGACTCAGTAGCCCGCCAATGGAAGATTCCAATATTATAAGCAGCGCCAACTATGCAAGGAAGAGATAAAAGTTCTTATTTAACAAAATGACTGATGAAGATGTCCTAATGCTCAACGAATAAGGGAAATCAATAGGTCCGAAACTACAGATATATAAAACAACTAATGACAATTTAATGACTCATCAACTATAAAAGTAACTATGATGTGCTCAGGAGAAGTGACGTATCTGCAAACTGCAGAGATCAGTTAACACCTGATGTTAATCATACTAAGATTTTTTTGCGTAGGAGTTCAATTCTCTAATATTTATTAGACAGGAGTACAATTCTCTAACTCCATGCATATGGCTCAGCCCATCAGTAGACTTCCCCACAGACAAATAAAAAAATTCACAGGATAGAAGAAAGACAAAAAGAGAGCATAAAGTAGGAGGACGATAAGACCTCCCAAAAAATGCTTAAAGAGAAAATATAGTCCTTCCTTAAATGTGTAGACAAAAATCAAGATTGACAATAAGGGTATGCATCTCTCCATGTCCTTAACAAATTTCTCCAAGCCCATTAAAGCATATAGCCTCACCTTCAAGATTTACGAAACCATCTTAAAACTATAATCTTGGCATGTCGTTGAATTTAAAGATGGTTGTACATAATTCCATCCAAATACACATGATAGTACTTTTCTAGAATCTCAAAGCCACAACTTGAAAACAAACAAAATAATCTAAGCATCTCAGGCAACTATAATTTCTTATGCATTTTGATCATTATGAGTCTGTTGTGATGGATAAAGTGGAGCATAAGACATGTCAGAGATTCACAGTGGAACATTATAAGATGTGATGAATAAAGTGGAGCATAAGACATGTCAAAGTTTCACAGTGGAGCCTTAGAAGATCCAGAGATCAACAGAAGTCAGAATACATTCAGATTTCAAGTGACTATTTGCACTCAGCAAGACCAAGTACCTATAAACACCCTATCATTTAATGAATAGGACAGTGAATTTCACTGGTTATCAAAAGCAAAAGAGACATCTTCCACAACAATTATTAAAAAGGAAGCATGCTGCTGCTCATTTAGCCAGCGAACAGTATTGAATGCAATGTCACTCGCGCTCAAACACTTATCTTTCACAGCTAATAAGATATGAATCAAATACTAATAATCTGCTTTAAAATACATGTGCTTCAGATTTCATTCAAATGTAATAGCAGTGAAGAGGAGAAGGTCTGGACATTAAGTAAGATCACACCTAAGACAAGAATAGAACACATCTGTTCTCCATCACAAGTAAAACCCATGTGATAAGCGAGTTCCATTAAACCTAAAATCTAACTAAGCCAAGAGTTCTTGGTACAAACCCTACCTCCTATATAACAAATATAGTAGCTACTGATATTAAAGGATGACAAAATAATAATCTGAAGTTAGATGGTGATTCAAACTGTGAAAAGCTTTGTTTCCATAAAAGTATTACCTTGTTGCCACAGGTCCAATCTGTCATCGGTAACTGTTGGTACAACTTGATCGGTAGAGGTCAATACATCTGCTTCAGGGAAACGTGCTATATAAGGAAGAGGGTTCTGTTCGTTGAACATAGCATGCAGAATTTGGCATTAGAATTAGCAAGATGGAGATAAAGCAACACAAGAATTACACTTACCAAAAGAATACAAAAAATAAAAAGAAAAAGAACGTGAAATAAGAATTAGATAGATACTATGCAGTCAACAACTTAACAGCAAGAAAATATGAAAGGATGCAACAATAGGAGAACACTTAAGAAATTAGTGAACGAAAAAACTAAAGAAGACATTAACATTTTTAAGGATAAGTAGTAGACAAAGTTAAATTCCACAGTTCTGGTACATGGACCCAGAAACTCCAAATTATCCCCTGACACTACATTACACCAGCAGCCATGTTAACTGGAGAAGTGCTAGACATGCCACCAATAAAGCACTAACAAGGAAAGAATCAATATATTTGCATACAATTTTATATTCATATAGGAACAGCCAAGACAAGATATTCGCTTTTTCTTGTGCATGCCTCCTGCATCAGCGGCTGTTCCTATTGCAGCTTGTCTGATCTAGCCTAACTTTACCAAGTTATGAATCCACTAGATGATAGAGATAATTTGTCCGCATTTACAAAGCTTTGCAGTGTTCAATGCTTTATATATTCCTACTTCATCTGGAGGGCTAATAGACTTACAACTAAAATACGGATGAGTTCTTTCGAACTGGTCTGCTCCAATCTTCATACATTAATGGAAAGGTGGTACATTCAAAAGTATCCGTGTTCTTTTCCAATTACATGGTGGAGATTTTATTTCTTTCATTGATATATTATGGTAGAGTATTATCAGTTGATCTTCATGAATATTAGGTTTTCATCTTGATTTCATATGGTGCCTGAGGCAATGTGATGTTCATGTTTCACCTAATGACATTCAGATCAACTCTTTTACTTCTTTTTTTGCTTCTTGTCCCACTCCTGGTCTTTGCAAGACAAGGGAAAGAATGAAATCCTGTCATTTTGAACCCAAAAATATTCTCTCTTTCATTCTCCTACCTTGAAATCTTCAAACTAAAGTACTAGCACCATCAACTTAACCAATTAACAACTCATAATAAGACCCACAGTTTCAATAATCCAGAAATTCTCAAATATCAGCTAGTTTCCTAAAGACGGGTTAGTAGATAAGAAAAGCATTACCTTTAACCACACCAATGACCTAGTCAAAAAGAATCTTAAATTTGTTATCAATCACCAGAAATTCTAAAAGATCAGCTGGTTTCAAAAGACAAGGAGTAGATAGACAAATCATACCTTTAACCACACCATATCGGTATCACACATTAGGAGTTCAAAGCCATAAGGTAAGATAGAATCTATGAGTACAACTTTCTCTCTCCCCATTTTGTGAAATGTTGGTGAACCCCATCCAACATCTACAGTGCTCATATGGCTACCCATATCAAAAGCTGGCACTCCTTTCCAATAAAGCGCCTCTAATAGCTTTGTGTCCATAGCACCTGACAATTTCAAACTTCGTGTTTTTTTCAGTATTCAAATAAACAATTATTACCCTCTATGCCAACAAACACAAGACTTAGTAAAAGACAAATATATGTACCACTTACCGACTAGAAGGTTCTCAACACCCATATCTGTCAAATGTTTAACCCACGTCAAGATAAAATCCATGAAAGCATAGTTACCAAAGGTCACAACTACAATATTATCTGTAACTCTTTCCTGCACCAGTTCTTTTGATAATTTGAAAGTTTCTAAATCTGGCATCTTTGAACCCGCTGGGGGAACTTTCCAAATTGTCTTCAATAATTTGCTTTGAAGCTGGGGTTTCACTGGGATTGAAACATCATCTACTTGTTGATGAGAAAAGTTTGATGCTTGAACTGAAGGTTCTGCATTTTTATCTGCAACAGAAATGCATTGCTTTGATTTTCTTGTGTATAGTATAAAGAACTAAAACTAGGCAAAGGAAAGGAAGAAGAAGGAAATATAGATTAAAATCGTTTAAAACATATCTTACACAGACGAAATACACAAATGATGACAGAAGGTAAATTGAAGGCAACAGCAGAATTTAGGCATTTGAGGTGCTCTTTATCTCTTGTTGGCTTCTGGAGAGAATGATTCTCCAGAAACCTCAGTCATATGACTGGAGGTAACCGGTCCTATAAACTCTAAGAATATACTTCAAAATTAATCAAATAAGCAAGCATTCTAGCACTGTTGTAAAGATGCGGATGATGGCTGGACAACAATCAGCGCTAGAGAACCGCAATTTAAAGCAAGCCAAACTACTATAAAGTACAAGAGGGAGTTGCTCGGATGGTAAACACCCCTCACCTCCAACCCTTAGGTTGTGGGTTCGAGTAACCAAGGGAGAAAAAAAGGGTGGGAGCTCCTGGGAGGGGTTAAAAAAAATATTACTCAAACCAATAGGCTCTAAATGTATATACAAAATTTGAAATCCATTGCTGGTAACTCTCTCCGTGCATGCATCTCATAAGAGTTCCAAATGAATGATTTCGTAAGTCTGTATCCAAGAACTCATGCATCATTTATACAATAAAAATTTAGTACTTGGAAACTGATAAAAACCATCGGCACGCCAAAGCCATATTTGGTTAGGATGAAAAGGAGGAAGAGTTGGGGAATGGAAGTAGAAGTAGCAGGTGCAGTCACTTCCTCCTTATGCTAAGAAAGTAAAAGAGCTGGGGAATGGAAGTAAAAGTAGCAGGTGCAGGTTACTTCCTCCTATGCTAAGGAAGTAAAAGTAAGAAGGTTGAGTACCCTTCCACCTCAACTTCTACAATCTGTCCAGAGCTAAAAGAAAGGAGGATGTATATTACTTATCTTCCCTTCCAGACATACCAAAAACCACAAGTAATCATCAATACTTCACCTAGGGAAAATAAATCAGTTACTTTCTCTCTTCTTGCACTCCCCCTCCCATTATAAGAACCAAAAAGTGTTGAAAGTCAAATTGATAAGTCAGACTGCGACCTCAATGTTTGCATTGCTCATACCCAAGTCCAACTAGTATGACAAAAAAGCCAAATCCTAAGTTAAGATAGGTGAAAAAAATGAACCAACCCACCATACTCTTTGTGAAACAGTGACATAAATCAGTCTCCACAAAGCTCAAATTTAAGCACCAAATGCTGCTTGGATACAAAAGTCTATCCAAGACAACATGTTCTCCTTCCAATACAAACATTGTCATGATGTTCCATTTGCCAATCCAACATTGCATCCAGTTCTTCCTTTTTATTTCTTCAAATTCCGCTCCACAAATGCAAATAATTTGCTATCGCACTTCAAGATATTGGAATCCTCAAAGGACTAGTTCTCTTCAACATTCTACCTTCTCTAGCTATCTTCATACAAAAAACAAACCAGGGAAGGAGAATGTACTCCAGTGTGCCATAAAACTCTGCAAAGAAATCTTTGATTTTCCACTGACATCCTCTGAACTTTTGAGGCAGCTTAACAACATGAACTATCCACCTCACGGCTTTAAGACTCAAACTAACTCTCCTAAACAGGTTCTTACTGTGTTCGACCCAGTCAAACCAGATTTCAGACCTTGAAATTATTCTTGTGACTTCATAAGATTTAAACCGCGTTGAATGTAAACTAAGCTTCTGAGCAATCAATGATGAACAATTGAGGAGAAACTACAAAAGAAGACTCTTTTTTCCTAGACATAACAGGTATATAAACAAATTACTTAAATCCATTGCTAGATTTAAAAGTCAGTGGAAAAATGCGAACTTCTTTCTCTCTCAGACACTCCAATTTCTTTCTTTTGAACCGAGAGTCTATCAGAAAGAGCCTCTCTACCCAACAAAGGTAGAGGTAAGGTCTACGTACATCCTATACTGCCAGAGCCGGGATTATACTGGGTATGTTGTTGTACACCCCTATAAACATACAAGTATTGTAGAAAACCCCAAATGCAGATATCCATAAACCTCAGAATCTTATAAAATAGACTGTAATAATCATTCTCAAGAGAAAAAAAACAGTTAATTAACAAAGTCAATGAACCACTAGTGAAAAAAAACAGGGGCCAGCCCGGTGCATTAACCTCCCGCTATACACAGAATCCGAGGAAGGGCCGGACACACAAGATTCTACCCGTGACCCATGCTCCCCTTGATGGTCAGTGAACCACTACTGGAATACGAAAAAATCAGAACTTTTTAGAAAAAGCATAAAGCGAAATAAGAAATGGGTACCTGAAGAAGCGGAAGGAGCCATGGAAAGGGAAAAGGTGGAATTAGGAGAAGAGTAAATAGCTGAAAATACATAAACTGAAGAGAAAACAATTCCGATCAAGACAGTAGCATAGATCGTCAAGAACAATGGCTTGGAATTCGCCATTTCCTTAAATGGGTTCTCCCAAGCCATCTTTTTTCACCCTTAAATCTCCTTAATCTATTCCATTCTTGAAAACCCAGATGAGAAAACAGAGGAATTAAGTATATTTTTGAGGATTTTGTGAGTTTGTTGGAGTTTGAACTAGTGATTTAGTAGTGTAGCAGCCATCAAAGGTGGCGAAAAGTCAACCAAAGCTGTCTGAAATCGGAATCTGTGTGAATAGAGATTAGTATTATTAATTTGATTGATAAAATAAGTAATGAATTATTGGATTAAGTACAAATCGTGCTGCTAGTGGAGTAGTAATATTGGATCGGTGGTCATCTTGTTTCTACATATTTCGGTCATGACAGATAGTCGCATGCTACAAAACAAAGAAACAAATTTGTCCTGTGAATGGTAAGTAATCTTTCGTTTTTATATTTTGGGTTCGATTTTTTTTGGATATGAAACATTCTTTGTTAGAGAGCACTTTATCTTTAATGTGAGATTTCTTGGAGCCCCCTGATTTAGTGAGGTTTTTTATTTGAGTCTTTTTGGATACGAAATCGTCTTTGTTAAGGAGCGTTTTACCTTTAATGTGAGACTTTTCGGAGCTTCGACGCGAATCTAGATTTAGTCGAAGTCCAATGTGGGTACCGATACGGGATGGGGAAAAGTTTTGCAAATAGCCACTAAAAATAATTTTATTAGGATTCATAGTTATAGTTTGTTAATTACGATTTGTAGCTATATGTCAGAGGGAGGAGAGAAGCAAGCGAAATTGGAAGGGGAGGAGAGAGGGCAGAGAATGGAGAGAGGCGAATTGTATTTATATCTCTGTCATATAATTGTATATGTATAATTTGTATTTGTATATGTATAAGAAAGAAGAGAGGAGAGAGAGGATTCGAGTCCATTGGGTACGAAATTGTCTTTGTTAGGGAGTACTTTACCTTCAATGTGAGATTTGTCAGTGCCCCTCCGATTTAGTGAGGTATCTGGTTTGAGTCTTCTTGGATAGAAAATCATCTTTGTTAGAGAGTGTTTTACCTCCAATGTGAGACTTTTAGGAGCCCCAATGTGAATCTAAATTTAGTTGAACTCTGATGAGGCATGGGATTAAAAACCAAAAAGGAAAAAAGGATCGAAAAAATAATGATATATTTTTCTATTTAATTGTAGTAATATAATTTTAAAATATGTGTATTATTATTTTATGAAATAATTAATAATCATATCGATATCAATATGACAATTCTATGATATATTTTAGATCATATGTTTTTTTTCAAAAAAGGCTTCTTAAATTTCGTAATCAACTCAAATTACATTACATAAATTAAGAAGTAAAAAAAATATTAATTATTTGAAAAATTAACCAATGGCTAGTGGTACTGGTGAGACTTTTCTGATGAGATTTATCGTAAAAAGAGCAAAAGCCATCTGGTGTGTTATAAATGAAGGAAACTATGAAATTATAGTAATCTAATCCTTTTGGAAGAGTAGTAAAGGACTTGTATTATTAGATGCTCTTTTCACCTTTGCTACGAGCGCCACACTTTTGTAATTTAATCAGACTTTAATATAGGTATTAGATATCAGATGAAAATTTTTTAAAAAAATATTCTTTTCAATTTAATTTATTTGCCTTATGATTTAATGATTAGAGTGTATATGAAGAAACTATGTGTGATATATTTATTAATTTGATATAAATACAGATACGAAAACATTGGAAAAGAAATTTTTTAATACTTTTTTCCTATCTTAGCCCAAGCCAACCCTAAAAATGTATGTACAAGCCAACCCTAAAAATGTATTGTAATGAAAATAGTCTAGCTTGAGAAATTATTACTATCATTCACCTAAAAGTAAAGAGTGATTCTGTAATTAATGAGAAAATCCATTTAGGAAAAGGAATACTTGCAATAATATAAAAAAGGAAATTAGTGGTAATTAACTGCCACAAAAAATAAAGGCTTAAGTCATCTGTGGCACTTAAAGTTGTCCGCATAATTTACTTAGACACCTCAACTAAGGCTTGTACCTATTAAACACTTCTACCATTCTGAATTTGAACCATTTGAACATTTTTTTGAGAATAAGCTAAAAGTAGAAAATGTGTGAAACACACTCTGACATGTCAATTTGACTAATTATATACTGACATGTGTAATTTTTTAATCCAAAAAATTATTTAAACATTATACTATAAAGTAAAGAAAAAGAAAATTATTTTAAAGTAAAAGAAAATGAAAAAAACTTAAACTTAAACCACCCCACTTCCCCTGCTATCCACTGAAGCCCAAAACTCACATTTTCCTCTACAATACCACCTCTTCCTTTCCATCAGCCTATTTTTCAATTATAACTTTCTTCTTCGTCTCGTTTTAGGT
Organism: Solanum chiquidenum; assembly: GCA_029582725.1. Taxonomy (NCBI): domain Eukaryota; kingdom Viridiplantae; phylum Streptophyta; class Magnoliopsida; order Solanales; family Solanaceae; genus Solanum; species Solanum chiquidenum. The sequence goes on from JAJOOS010010573.1 coordinate 13,526, forward strand.
AGAGAAAGATGGAGAAAAAAAATTCGCCGAAAAATTAATAAGTTCCGATTGTCATTGTCGAAAAAAATGGAGTTATTTCGAACATCCTTACATTCTGCCAATATACATCAATTTAAAGTCAAAACAACACATTCAGGACAAATAAAAAAACTTCAATAAAAATTTGAGCAAAGCAAATAATAAATAGAAAAATCCTCCAATAAATTCAAACAACTGGACATCAATTTAACACCAAATTACTAAATTAGCAGCAAAGAGACAAACTCCAAACTTAAAGCCCTTTACAAATTAAACATGATGAAAATGATGGTGATAATGGTGGAATGGTGGTTTCAATGGTGGTGCAGCCAATCCTAATATGGATGACAACGGGGCCAAAAATATAACAATAATGAAGGTAAAAGAACTCAAGTATCTGGAGAAAATAAGAGGAAGAAAAAGGGTGTGTAGCGGCGGCGGCGATAGCGGCAAACTAACGGTGTGATGGAGGAAGGGATGCCAAAGAAGATGAAGAAGAAATAATATTTTTTATCCAAAAAAAACGCTCAATTTAAAATCTTTCACGCGCCTAAAGGGTGTGAATCACAAACAATGTGCCACCTAGGCAAAAAATGTTCAAATGGATCAAATTCAGAATTGTAGAGCTGTTCAATAGGTACAAGCCTTAATTGAAGTGTATAAGTGAATTATGCGGACAACTTTAAGGGCCTGACTTGAGCCAAAAATAAACATATTTTGCATGTTACCCATGACTAACACATGTCAGTGGTCACATGACTCCTTTTGATCTTATATACTTATTGATAAAAAATTAATTAGATTCGTATTTTCACTCTTATTTTTTTCTTTTATCGAATTGTGTTGTAATGTTTTTACTTGAGCGGAAGATCTATTGAAAACTTTTCAATTTCCAAAATAGGAGTAAGAATGTATACACTATTCACAACATACCCCACTAATGAGATTATATTGAATATGTTGTTATCGTTATTATCGTCTATAATGTATGTGACCTGGAAAATAAAGCAAGTACTATGTTATAACAGGTTGAAATATTGTAATTGTACATAAATATTTTAGGCTTATAAATATATCGAAAGCCCTCTTGAATTTGTCAAAAAAGAACTACGTCTAATTTTAATTTATTAACTAGATACATGATAAAGCATTCTTTGAAACTGTTTCGTTACAAATTTTTTGTGTATTCTCAACTCTCAAGTACCCAGTATGTAAATAAGTTAACCATTATATAAACAAGGCATAATATATATATTGGACTCTAAACTTGGCTTCAAATTTTAACTTTGACCTCTAATTTTCATAGTGCACAAACATGCACTTTAACTATCCAACTTTTTAATAAATAAATACGCGGGTCCTATTTGGCAAAACGTGTGATGTGCACTTATTTTGCGCGCGTTAGGAGTAATTTTCGAAGCCCACAACAGTAAAAAAAAATATTGAAATGACAACTCTACCCTTAATGAATCCTTTTATATATATCTTTATATTTCCAAATCAAAATCTTTTTTTCCTCCTCTTTCAAACCAATATTTTTTCCTCTCTTTAGAACGATTTCTGCTCATATTTAGTGCAAATGGCTTCTATTTTTTTTGTCATTGTGGAAAAAGAGCTATAATGAAGATTTCTTGGTCTGCAAACAATCCAGGTCGTTGGTTTCTTGGATGTGAAGATGGTCGGGTATGGTTTCATTTTAAGACTTTTTTTTTTGTTTAAATTTTAGTTCTCAAGATTCAATTTTGATAGTGAATTTGTTCTTCTTAAACATGTTAGATGCAAGTTTTTTAGGTGGTGTGAACTTGATTATACTGAACACGCTAGAGTTGTTATTTCGGGATTACAAAAGAGGATTAAAAAACATGATGAAGAAAAGGAAAAGATTAGGAGGAATTAATTTTGATTCTTGTATATAAATTAAAATTAATTTTGATTTTTTTTTATTTCTAAAATCGACATGTAAAATATTTAATTAGTTGGCCGCCATTGAGTGGCTCACTAATACACGTTGGAGCGTTTGCATTTTACGCTCTTTGACTGCAAAAATCACGTGTTTATTTATTTAAAAGTTGGATAGTTAAAGTGTTTGTTTGTGCACTATGAAAGTTGGGGGTCAAAGTTAAAATTTGAAGTCAAGTTTAGGGTTCAATATATGTATTATGCCTATAAACAAAAATACTTAATTGCATGATTGACCCTTTTAATGACTGGTCTTTAATTAACCGTCCTTCAAATAGACTGATCTTTTATTTTGCCCCTAGAAATCAAACTCATATCTATCGGAGCATAAGTTCTTTAAGAATTTAATGAATAACTTGTGAAATATTATAATCGGCAAATATAAACTTATGTCCCGAAAAAAAGTTAATTGTCATGAAAGATAAAAATAAAATACCAGCACAAAATGGGCCAAAGTGCAAAACAAGTAATTTGGGATAGAAACATATATAGTAGAATGAAATGTTACATTTTTTTGGATCTTCTGGTCACTATAAAACAGGGGGGAAATCATATATTCACAACTTCAAAAAAAAAAAAAAATGCTACTTTGTTGTTTTCATTTCAAATCTCTGTCTTTGAGAGGTCAATATAGACCCTTGTGCAAATGTTTATTCACAATCACAAGCATAAAACAATACAATAAGTTGCTTTCACCCCTTTTATCATTGTCAATGCAACATATTGCCAAATTCATGAATCTTTGTTATCATCCAAGCATAACAATGCAAAAACAAAAGAAAGAACCAAATGTACATGTCCAAAAGAAACTATATGATTGATTAAATTCAAGTATTATAGTTCTTGATCGAACGCGAATCCCAACATGGGATTCCTTGGATTCTCCAAATCCAATCCAAGAAGTTATTGGATTGCTAGTGCAATAGCTCTTGTTATCATTCTCACAATCATCTTAAGGAAATTGATAGTTTATCTAGATTGTAAAGGCAATAAACAACTTTTAATAACCAAACCTGATGAAGAAAATCAAGTTAGTGTTGATTCAAATGGTACTATTATAAGAACTTATGCACTAGAAGAATTGAAGATGGCAACCAAAGACTTCAAGATTCGGATTGGCGTTGGAGCAACTTCATATGTTTATCTTGCTGAGTTTGGAGATGGAAGATTAGGCGC
>JAJOOS010010574.1:0-23806 GCA_029582725.1 Solanum chiquidenum
TTTACATATTTAAAATAAATTAAATGCATATAATCTTAGATTTAAATATTGAGATTGCATAGCATGATTTTTAAAATAATTTAATGCCTATATATATATCCAGAAACGTCTACATACATAATTTACATATTTAAAATAAATTAAATGCATATAATCTTAGATTTAAATATTGAGATTGCATAGCATGATTTTTAAAATAATTTAATGCCTATATATATAATAGGAATATGAATAAAGAGGAATGTACCAGAAAAATAATACTTGTGCAGTATCGAGATTTGAAATATTATTTATAGTATTTAAATGAATTAAATGACTATAAATCTTTATTGTAATGATTAGATTTCAAACATGTTTGTTAAAATAATTTAATGTCCCTAGTACACATAAACCACATATGCAAATCAAATATACTCGATATTTTGGAGTCAATGGAATCGTCAAAATACGAATATGAGATCTCCTTGATCCGACATCTGTGAAAACCACAAGAAATTAACTCAACGCCTAAAAAGGCTAAAACAAGTTCGGGACCTATAAAAACCAACCAAGACCTCAACTCGGCCTAAAATTATCTCCCGAATCAAACATAACTCTCAAAATTCTGATCCCAGCATCTGAACCCCGAATTTAGACCAAAGTCAACCCAAAGGCTAAATTTTCACAATTTCACAACTAAGGACCTCAAATTCTCATAACGACTCCGAATCTAAAACCGACAACTCTCATAGAACATATCCCACATTCCCAAACTTATGAATCGACGTAATTTCATTTCGACACTCGAAACTCTAAAAGACTCTGAAAACTACTTTAAAGCAACATAGCCTTTCAAAATCACAAACTCACCAAATTCTCTACTTTTCACTTAACCCATCCTTCAAAACCCAAACATAAAAGACTCAGGGTCAAGGTCAAAAGGGGCAAAAATCATGAAACTTTCTAATAAAATGACCGGTCGGGTCTACACGGATCATTAGAGTAAAATGAATATAGATTATCTTAGGTATTATGGAAGAAACCTACAAACTTAGAATGTCGAATTTAGACCTAAGGGAGAGATGAAAAGATGATGTGTTTAGAAAAGATTTGTGACGAAATAACAATTCATTTCCTCTACTCCAGCATACTCCTCAAATTTCAATTGTTATGACACCCTGCTTATGTGTAAAGTCTCACAATTTGAAATAACTAGGAAGAAGCTATTAATTGGAAATAATCATTTTTGGAAAGAATGAAAATCTGGAAATTTGTTCAAGTTACGAAAAGTTGAGTTTTGGTAAACTTCAAACGGCCATAACTCCTAGCTCAGGATGAGTTAGGTGTACTTCCAGATATGGTTGGAAATTTATTGGAATGATATTTACAACGCCGCCGAGTTTGCGCAATTCCGAGTTCGTATGAGTAAGTTATTCCCTTTGGAAGTTGGGCGGTTGGATTAAGGAAAGTTTAATCCAGATTTTGGAAGGGTAATTTAGTATTTTCCTTACCTAATTATTCTAATTCATTTTTAGGTGATTAATTGGGGTAAAACCAGATTTTGGGTCAGTTTAGAAAAGTTAGAGTTCACGCTAGGGATTAGAGAAAAGAGAAAAGAGGAGAAAGGAGAAGAGGAAGCAAGATTCATCGACTTCGTCATCAAGGATAACTTGTGGATTTCGTCGGGGGTGATCCCTAAAAAGGTATGTGAGATCACATAGTGTTGGTTTAGTTCGCCCATTCGCCAACCATGGTTCAATTCAGCGAAATTAAGTCTTTGAAAGTTTAGAAATTGATTTCTTGATGAATATTGTTGAAGTTTCGTTTGATTTTTTTGTGGGTTGTGTTGTTGATGGTTCTTGCGATTTGATTTGTATTTCCGGGTGTAATTTAGGTTTGAATCTATCATATATTGAGAGTATAAATGATCCCAAGTGTTTGGGGAAAGAACTACTGAAGTTTAGAGGGTTTAGAGATGAAAAACGGAGGAGAAAAGTCGTCAAACACCTGGGGATAAGGGTGGGGTGTCGCGCCAGCCAGCGCCCCCCAAAAGGGTCTATGAATATTCACCCTTGGGGCGCCGCGCCAGCCAACGCCCCCCATACCATTCCCTAAATGTTGAGGGCTGGCGCCCCGTGCCTTTCAGAGCGCCGAAGACGCCAGTTTTCCACATTCGTTCCCCACCTTTTAGTACTTGTTCCTTAGCAATGTACCTATGTTTTATAGTTGATTCCAACACTCTAAGGTACATATAAACATCATCAAATCATCCATAAATATGAGATCATGAACCTTGAATCCATAATCTAATTCAAGGAAAGTTAGGATCAAAGTCAAGAGAAGTTAAGAGTCAAGTCTAGAAGTTAAGAAGCAAGTCAAAACAAAGTTTTTAAAGTTTTCAAAAGTCTTTAACAAACGTTTTAACCTTGTTTTAAGACTTAAGTTTCAAGTTAAGCAAAGAGTAAATAGTTGAGTTCATTTCTCAAAAAGCTATAAGGGAACTAAGTATTCCCAAGAGTTTTAAATGTTTTCACATTTGAATAAGAAAGGGAAACATTGATTCCAAGGGAGCTTTTAAGCTAAGTTTTGAGTAATTATCTCAAACCAAAGAAAAAGTTTAGATTTTTAAATCATATGAGCTAAGTATATTTTGGGAGTAGTATTGAGCACCGATATGGGGATGCGAGTTCATATTAACTCAAGTCACCATAAACCATGTAGCCATCATGGGTAGTAAAAGATCATACTTTTAGATTACTCCTTAAGATGCTTTTAGCATAGACTAGTGGATCCACTAAGTTAAGCGTTCTATATGACGGCAAAGTATAGGAAAGTTCTGGCAGCGTGGGAAAGACGTTGTCTCACTACTTAGGCTCATAGTGGTGGTTGTCGGTTAAAGAATCTCTGACAAAAACTTTATTACTTTATTATATGAGTAAAGTTGAATTTTTTATTGCATTTTATTTAACGAACTAAGTTGCTTTTATTGTTTTATAAATATTTTCATATATTGCATGTGTTCATTGCTTTATTTTGAGTTAAGATATTCATGAGTTGAGAAGATCCAAGGTAAGTATTTCTTTCAGAATCTTTTCAAGCCTATGTATTATTTAGCATTTCAACTCGAATACTCGTACATTCTATGTACTGATGCCAGTTGGCCTGCATCGTCTTATGATGCAGACGCAGGTAATCAGGATCATCATCCAGCGCCTCGTTGATCCAGTTTGAGCACTCAGAGTCTGTGGTGAGCCTCCTTGCATTCGGAGGACTCCTTTATTTGCTTTCTAGTTTAGTTCATTAGGATGTTGTGGGGTTTGTCCCAGTATCCCTCTCAATTGTTTTAGAGGCTTCATAGACAATCAGTTATTAGTTCTGTAGTCTTCTCATTTTATCTTATGTTAAGAGTTGCCATTTTGGCCAAGTTGGATGTTTAATTCTTTTAACATTCTAAGTTATATTATTAAGCTATTTGAGTAAGTTCATTTGATCATTGTAATCATCCTTAGAGTCTTCCGCTGAGTTAAGTAAGCCAGGCCAAGGGTTCGCTTAGGGACAACAATGGTCCTCGAGTGCTAGTCCCGCCCAGGGTGTAGGCTCGAGGGTTGACAAATTTGTATCAGAGCCCAGAGTTCAAGAGTCCTAGGGAGTCTATGAAGCCGTGTCTATAGAATCCTAGTTATCGGTGTGAAGCGCGCCACATCTATAATTAGGAGGCTGCAACACTTAGGAAAATTTCTCACTTCTTTAACGCTCATTTCGTGCGTTAGAGTTTGATCTCTAAAAAGTTTCCCTCTAATTCGTGCTTGCGAGTGTTTTCAGATAATCATGCCTCCACAAAAAGCTGTCAGAGGATGTCCTGCTAGGTGTAATGTTGAGGAGCAAGAGTTACCTAATGCACCTGAAGTGCAACCTCAAGGGGAAGTTACTAATGATGAGTTCAGAGAGGCAATTAGGATGCTGAGTCAAGTTGTGACTAACCAGGTTGGTCAGCAAAGGGGAGCTCGATAGGAAGGAGCTGACACTTTAAGGATTCGTGAGTTCTTGAGGATGAACCATCCAAGTTTCACGGGTTCGAGCACTACTGAGAATCCAAAGAATTTTGTTGAGGAGCTGAAGAAGGTATTTGATGTGATGTATGTGGCAGATACTGAGCGAGTTGAACTAGCTGCATATCAACTGAAGAATGTTTCTAGAACCTGGCTCGACCAGTGGAAAGGGGGTAGAGCTGAGGATGCACCACCTGCGAGTTGGGCCTGTTTTGTGGAAGCTTTCTTGGGGAGTTTCTTTCCCCGAGAATTAAAAGAGGCCAAGGTACGTGAGTTCCTCACACTTAAGCAAGATTCTTTGAATGTTCATGAGTATGGGTTGAAGTTCACCCAACTATCCCGTTATGCTCCAGAGATGGTTGTGGACATGAGGAGTAGAATGAGCTTGTTTGTTGCTGGGCTGTCTCGTCTGTCGAGTAAGGAAGGTAGGGCTGCGATGCTTATCGGGGACATGGACATATCAAGGTTGATGGTTTATGTGCAGCAGGTTGAGGAAGAGAAGCTGAGGGACAGGGAAGAGTTCAGAAATAAGAAAGCTAAGACAGGAAATGAGTCCGGGCAGCAGAAAGGTAATGTGAACCGTTCGTCCTTTCAGCAAAAGCAAAAGGGGATTGCTCCATCATCTGCTAGTGCACATGCACCCAGAAATAGAGGTGAGTATAATGGTTAGAATTCACAAAACTTCAGAGCTAGACTTGCACAGTCTCAGGGTGGTGTGGCACAAGGAGGTAATTGGGCTCCTGCATGTGCTAAGTGTGGTAGGACCCACCCAGGTAAGTGTCGTGAGGGCCATACAGGTTGCTTCAAGTGTGGATAAGAGGGTCACTTCTTGAAAGAGTGCCCAAAGAACATGCAAGGTAGTGGAAATCAGGGTAATAGGGCCCAGTCTTCATCAGTTGCTCCCCCAGACAGGACTGCACCTAGAGGAGCTACTTCAGGTACTGGTGGAGGAACAAACTGTCTTTTTGCAATCACCAGTCGTCAAGAGCAAGAGAACTCTCTAGATGTTGTTACTAGTATGATCAAAGTCTTTGCTTTTGATATTTATGCTTTGCTAGACCAGGAGCAAGTTTATCTTTTGTAACCCCTTATGTTGCAAATAAGTTTAATGTTCTTCCTGAGAAACGTTGTGAACTCTTTTGTGTTTCTACACCTGTTGGGGAATCTATTCTAGCTGAGAGAGTTTATCGTGATTGTGGCATTTCCATCAATCACAAAGACACCATGGCTGATTTAATTGAGCTAGACATGGTAGATTTCGATGTCATTCTAGGTATGGATTGCCTTCATGCCTGTTATGCCTCCATTGATTGTAGAACTCGAGTTGTCAAGTTTTAGATTCCAAATGAGCCAATCATAGAGTGGAGTAGTAGTTCAGCAGTGCCTAAGGGTCGTTTCATTTCGTACCTTAAGGCGAGAAAGTTAGTTTCAAAGGATTGTATCTATCACTTAGTCCGAGTTAATGACTCTAGTGTTGAGATACCTCTCATTCAGTCAGTTCCAGTAGTAAAAGAATTTCCAGAAGTCTTTCCTGATGATCTACCCGGAGTCCCTCCTGAGAGAGAGATAGAATTCGGTATAGATGTTCTTCTAGATACTCGTCCTATCTCTATTCCGCCATATAGGATGGCACCAACAGAGTTGAAAGAGCTTAAAGAGCAATTGAAAGATCTTTTAGAGAAAGGGTTTATTCGACCAAGTGTCTCACCTTGGGGCGCTCCGGTCTTATTTGTGAGAAATAAATATGGTTCCCTTAGGATGTGTATAGATTACCGTCAGTTGAACAAGGTTACCATCAAGAACAAGTATCCTCTTCCAAGGATTGATGATCTTTTCTATCAGCTTCACGGTGCTTCTTGTTTCTCGAAAATTGACCTCAGATCAGGCTATCATCAGTTGAAAGTAAGGAAATATGATATTCCAAACACAGCTTTCAGGACCCGATATAGTCATTTTGAGTTTTTGGTCATGTCCTTTGGTTTGTCTAATGTTCCTGCAGCATTCATGTACCTTATAAATATAGTTTTCAAACCTTATTTAGATATGTTTTTTATCATTTTCATTGATGACATACTAATCTATTAAAGGAATGAAAAAGATCATGCTAGCCATCTCAGAATAGTTCTTCAGACTTTGAAATATAAGGAGTTGTATGCTAAGTTCTCGAAATGTGAGTTTTGGCTTGAGTCTGTGGAATTCTTAGGCCACATAGTTTCCAGTGATGGAATTAGAGTTGATACTCAGAAGATAGAGGTAGTGCAGAGTTGGCCGAGACCCACATCTCCAACCGATATTAGAAGTTTCTTGGGTTTGGCTGGATACTATAGAAGGTTCATAGAGGGTTTCTCGTCTATTTCGTCCCCTTTGACCAAATTGACTCAGAAAATAGTTAAGTTTCAATGTTCTGAAGATTGTGAGAAAAACTTTCAGGAATTGAAAAAAGAGGTTAACTACTGCCCTAGTATTGACCTTACCATAAGGTATGCAAGGTTTTGTGGTGTATTGTGATGCATCAAGAGTTGGTTTGGGTTGTGTATTATTGCAGAATGACAAAGTTATAGCTTATGCCTCCAGTTGAAAGTTCATGAAAAGAATTACCCAACCCATGACTTAGATTTGGCTGCTATAGTATTTGCCTTGAAGATATGGCGTCATTATTTGTATGGTGTTCATGTTGATGTATTCACTGATCACAAGAGCCTTCAATAAGTGTTCACTCAGAAAGAGCTTAATCTCAGACAAATGAGGTGGTTAGAATTACTCAAGGATTATGACATGAGTATTTTTTACCACCCAGGTAAGGCTAATGTTGTTGCTGATGCATTGAGCAGGTTGTCTATGGGTAGTACCACCTATGTTGAGGAAGAAAATAGAGAGTTAGCAAAAGATGTGCACATACTTGCACGCTTAGGAGTTCGACTAATGGATTCCACAGAAGGAGGAATAGTGGTAATGAATAGGGATGATTCATCACTAGTGTCAGAAGTTGAAGAAAAATAAGACCAAGATCCCATTTTGCTTGAATTGAAAGCAAATGTTCATAAGCAAAAAGTATTAGCTTTTGAACAAGGGGGAGATGGTGTATTGAGATATCAAGGTAGATTGTGTGTACCTATGGTGGATGGACTCTAAGAGAGGATCATAGAGAAAGCTCATAGCTCCAGCTATTCTATTCATCCGGGTTCCACAAAGATGTATCGTGACTTGAGAGAAGTTTATTGGTGGAATAGCATGAAGAAGGGCATTGTTGAATTTGTTGCTAAGTGTCCAAATTGCCAACAAGTGAAAGTTGAGCACCAAAGGCCTGGTGGTTTGGCGCAGAATATAGAACTTCCATAATGGAAGTGGGAGATGATAAATATGGATTTCATCACAGGTTTGCCAAGGTCTCGCAGACAACATGATTCTATTTGGGTGATTGTCGATAGAATGACAAAATCAGCTCATTTTCTACCGGCCGATAAAGACTACCGATTCAGCAGAATATTATGCCAGGTTATATATTCAAGAAGTGGTAAGACTTCATGGAGTCCCAGTCTCCATTATTTCAGATAGAGGTGCACAATTTACTTCACAGTTCTGGAAATCTTTTCAGAAAGGTTTGGGTTCGAAGGTGAATTTAAGTACTGCCTTTCATCCTCAGATAGATGGGCAAGCAGAGCGCACTATTCAGACTTTAGAAGATATGAAGAGGGCTTGCGTGATTGATTTCAAAGGAAATTGGGATGATCACCTACCTCTCATTGAGTTTCCTTACAACAACAGTTATCACTCTAGCATCCAAATGGCTCCTTATGAGGTCTTTTTGGGAGAAGATGTAGATCTCCTATTGGATGGTTTGAAGTTGGTGAAGCAGGGTTGATAGGACCAGATTTAGTTCACCAAGCTATGGAAAAGGTGAAAGTGATTCATGAAAGGTTGAAAACGGCACAGAGTCGTAAAAAATCCTACACTGATGTTAGGAGAAGGGCGTTAGAGTTCGAAGTAGATGATTGGGTATATTCGAAAGTTTCACCCATGAAGGGTGTTATGAGGTTTGGTAAGAAGGGAAAGCTTAGTCCCCGGTATATTGGACCTTATCGCATAGCCAAGAGGATTGACAATGTAGCTTATGAGTTGGAGCTACCACATGAATTAGAAGCGGTTCATCCGGTATTTCACATCTCCATATTTAAGAAGTGCATAGGTGATCCTTCATTGATCATACCAACTGAAAATACTGGGATAAAGGATAGCTTATCATATGAGGAGATTCCTGTCCAGATTCTAGATCGCCAAGTTCGCAAGTTAAGGACTAAAGAAGTAGCATTAGTCAAAGTCCTTTGAAGGAACCAATTTATTGAGGAGGCTACTTGGAAATCTGAAGAGGATATGAAGAAAATATATACACATCACTTTGAATCCAGAGAAAATGCAGATCAAGGTACTAATTTTCTTCTTAGTACTATTTAAATTATGAGTGAGCATGTTGTTTGCTTGCAATTGTTTTTGGGATGGTTGAACTTGATGTTACCACCCTTAGCCTATTAAGAGTAATCTCATTCGAGGACGAATGTTCCCAAGGGAGAGATATTGTGACATCTTGCAATTTGAAATAACTGGGAAGAAGCTATTAATTGGAAATAGTCATTTTTGGAAAGAATGAAAATCTGTAAATTTGTTTAAGTTAGGAAAAGTTGAGTTTTGGTCAACTTCAAATGGCCATAAATCCTAGCTCAGGACGATTTCTGTGTACTTAAATATATGGTTGGAAATCTCTTGGAATGATCTTTCCAACGCCACCGAGTTTGCGCAATTCCGAGTTCGTATGAGTAAGTTATTCCCTTTGGAAGTTGGGCGGTTGGATTAAGGAAAGTCTAATCCGGATTTTGGAAGGATAATTTAGTCTTTTCCTTACCTAATTATTCTAATTCATTTTTAGGAGATTAATTGGGGTAAAACCAGATTTTGGGTCAGTTTAGAAAAGTTAGAGTTCACGCTAGGGATTGGAGAAAAGAGAAAAGAGGAGAAAGGAGAAGAGGAAGCAAGATTCGTTGACTTCGTCAAGGATAACTTGTGGATTTCATCGGGGGTGATCCCTAGAAAGGTATGTGAGATCACATAATATTGGGTTAGTTCGCCCACGCGCCAACCATGATTAAATTCAGCGAAATTAAGTCTTTGAAAGTTTAGAAATTGAGTTCTTGATGAACATTGCTGAAGTTTCGTTTGAATTTCTTGTGGGTTGTGTTGTATATAGTTCTTGCGATTTGATTCATGTTTCCGGGTGTAATTTCGGTTTGAATCTATCATATATTGAGAGTATAACTGATCCTAAGTGTTTGGGGAAAGAACCATTGATGTTTAGAGGGTTTAGAGATGAAAAACGGAGGAGAAAAGTCGTCAAACACCTGGGGATATGGGTGGGGCATCGCGCCAGCCAGCGCCCCCCAAAAGGTTCTCTGAATCTTCATCCTTGGGGCGCCGCGCCAGCCATCGCACCCCAGACCATTCCCTGAATGATTAGGGCTGGTGCCCCGCGCCTCTCAGAGAGCCAGGGACGCCAGTTCTCCCAATTCGTTCCCCACCTTTTAGTACTTGTTCCTTAGCAATGTACCTATGTTTTCTAGTTGATTCCAACACCCTAAGGAAAGTAAGGATCAAATTCAAGAGAAGTTAAGAGTCAAATCTAGAAGTTAAGAAGCAAGTCAAGGCAAAGTTTTTAAAAGTCTTTAACAAACGTTTTAACCTTGTTTTAAGACTTAAGTTTCAAGTTAAGAAAAGAGTAAAGAGTTGAGTTCATTTCTCAAAAATCTATAAGGGAACTAAGTATTCCCAAGAGTTTTAAATGTTTTCACATTTGAATAAGAAAGGGAAACATCGATTCCAAGGGAGCTTTTAAGCTAAGTTTTGAGTAATTATCTCAAACCAAAGAAAAGTTTTAATTTTTAAATCATATTAGCTAAGTATATTGTGGGAGTAGTATTGAGCACCGATATGGGGATGCGAGTTCATATTAACTCAAGTCGCCATAAACCATGTAGCCATCATGGGTAGTAAAGGCTCATACTTTTTAGATAACTCATTAAGATGCTTTTAGCATAGACTAGTGGATCCACTACGTTAAGCGTTCTATATGACATCAAAGTATAGGAAAGTTCTAGCAGCGTGGGAAAGACGTTGTATCACCACTTAGGCTCATGTGGTGGTTGTCGGTTAAAGAATCTCCCACATAAACTTTATTACTTTATTAGATGAGTACAATTGAATTTGTTATTGCGTTTTCTTTAATGAACTAAGTTGATTTTATTGTTTTATAAATATTTTCATATATTGCATGTGTTCATTGCTTTATTTTGAGTTAAGATATTCATGAGTTGAGAAGAGCCAAGGTAAGTATTTCTTTCAGAATCTTTTCAAGCCTTATGTATTGTTTAGCATTTCAACTCGCATACTCGTACATTCTATGTACTGATGCCAGTTGGCCTGCGTCATCTTATGATGAAGACACAAGTAATCAAGATCAACATCCAACACCTCGTTGATCTAGCTTGAGCACTTAGAGTCTGTGGTGAGCCTCCTTGCATTCGAAAGACTCCTTTATTTGCTTTCTAGTTTAGTTCATTAGGATGTTGTGGGGTTTTTCCCAGCATCCCTCTTAGTTGTTTTAGAGGCTTCATAGACAATCAGTTATTAGTTATGTAGTCTTCTCATTTTATCTTATGTTAAGACTTGGGGTTGCCAATTTGGCCAAGTTGAATGTTTAATTCTTTTAACATTCTAAGTTATATTATTAAACTATTTGAGTAAGTTCATTTGATCATTGTAATCATGCTTAGAGTCTTCCACTGAGTTAAGTAAGCCAGGCCAAGGGTTCACTTGGACCCAACAATGGTCCTCGAGTACCAGTCCCGCCCAAGGTGTAGGCTCGGGGTGTGACATTATTTCTCGCATATCGATGATATGTCCATGAACTATGCTTATGAACTTTAGACAGATTCACATCTATGCTTAGTTCTTAAAATAAGAGGAAAATATTTCAGTTCAACAATCTCAATCTTACTCTATGAAGTTATGGATGTCAGTCTTTTTTTATACAACTCATAATTTATGCACTCATGTTTTGCAGTATGCTCAGTCCTATGAATTTGTGATGTACCTTAATGGCTAGTGAAGTAAGACTACTCCATGCATGTTCTCGAATCAAATTTCTTGAACTATTGGTGCTTATAATCTTTTTTCTCTAAGCCCTTCTATTAATCCTTTTTCAGTTTTGATAGCGATGCTGATAACAGTTGAGTGTTGGTTTAGATGAGAGGATATATGTCTCTTATTGTGAGTATCGTAGTTTGTTTATTCCACATAAGGTTTTAAATTTGGAGGATGATTGAGATGAGGCTTGGTTATATGTAGTAGCTAGATAAAAATATTTGTTGCGTACCTTCGTAGTAATTCATGAAATTTCAACTGATAGAGATGATAGGAATGTGGGAAATTAGTAGTAGAATTCGTTACCTAGAATGCCATGAAGTGGTGATAGTGATAGGCATGAATATGGAGTTGTTTATTTATGGGTAAATGCATGATGCACTTAAATCTTTTAAATCAAAACTTGAGGTTTGTTGAACAAGGTGGATGTACTATTATGTCACGATCCACCCATCAAGTTGTGCGTGTACCTACTTTAACACCTAGATAAGAGAATCCTTACTCCCCAAATTTAAAAATGGGCAACGCATATTTTAAATAAACATAAGAAATCTCTTTAGTACTTTGAAATAAACATAAAACACGAATGTAAAAATCATTCTTTTACAATTAACCGAACAAACCCTCCTAAGGAACTAGTCTAAATAGATACAAGAGTTATTAAGAGAGTACAAAGTATAAAATAAAATAAGACACAACTCCACCATAAGAAAAGAGAAGTAGAAGTTGCCAGAGATTATCATCATCTTTACCTAAGAAATATTACTGAATCTTGTAACCAAACTACTCCAAGTGTCATAGCAAGAGTAGTATCAATACAAACAACACCTACATGTAGGCATCATTGATCGATCCGAATACACCCCTTAATATCATGAAAATAATCAAAGAAATATAGCACTTGAATATAAAATTAGGACCCAATCCAATCATTTACAACTCTCACTACAAGTAACATTACATTGAAATCCATGCAGTCTATCTCAAGTCACCCGCCTCCTTCCGTTGCTTACTCTACCCTCTAAGCCATTCCACCCTCATATCATATCATAACCTAACTCTTCCATCACATAGAGGTTTCCCCATATACAAGATCTCTACTAACTCTATTATTCAGTTCACTATTACCCTTAAGATCTCATGCCAACGCTTCACCTTACGACACTCCAATTATATGAGATATAAATAGATTACACAATTTAGCAAAATAGATATATACATTTATAACACAATTATATGTTAGCCAAGACCCCAGTCCTTACCCCGACTTAGCGTTCGCAATCCGTCACATCTAATTCATCACACTATTCCAGTAACTCGAACCACCAAGAATCCCTAAAGCTAATCTTTAACAATTAATATTCCATCATGGTCTAAACAAGTGCTACCCCAACCTCTAAACACATCAACCCGACCTCTTAGTTACCAATATGTGACAAATATAACATAATAAAACAACTCGGTCCACTTACAAAACCAACACACATTACGACACTCCAGTTATATGAGATATAAATAGATAACACAATTTAACAAAACACATATATACATTTATAAACACAATTATATGTTAGCCTATACCTCCAGTCCTCACCCCGACTTAGTGTTCGCAACCAGTCACATCTAATTCATCACACTGTTCCAGTAACTCGAACCACTAAGAATCCCTAATCATCAACTTTAACAATTAATATGACATCCTGGTTTAAACAAGTGCTACCCCAACCTTTGAACACACCAACCCGACCACTCAGGGACCAATATGTGAAATATATAACATAATAAATCAACCCGATCCACTTACCAAACCTACACACATTAAATATTATGTATCGGTGTGGTACCTGATCCAATAATAATATGTACTTACGTGGTACCCAATCCAATAAATATATGTACCAACATGGTACTCGATCCAATAATATATTTGTACGGTTGTAACGACCCGAACACCGTTACTTATGAAGGGAAAAATGTCGTGAGTAATTGGGGCCTACTACATTACCAGAGCAGGGTGATGCCGCTACGGCGGTGGCGCCCCAGCGGGATGGTAGCGCCAGAGTGGGATGGACGGAGGGCAGAACTGAATGACGCAAAGTCTTAGTTTCTCCTTTCTCCCTAAGTGCCAAAAAGAGGCGAGGATCACCCCAGAAACCCTCAAAAGCTTGCTCTAGGCTTGGGAATGGAGGAGAAATAGATTTCTAGCGCAAGGTTGACGACAACTCGCTGATTTTCGTCCAAAATCCACCATCTCGTTGTCCGGAAGCCAGGATTAGAGCTACAATCCCAGCTGTTTGGCGCACAGATAGGCTAGGTTTACTTACTTGAGTAGTCGTAAATTTATGCTCACTACGTAGTATATTATTAATTGATTGTAGAATTCATGGTTATGCCCTCAGGCATAGAAAAATGGATGCTTTTACATGTACTCCTAGTTGTTAAATATGATGTGTACCGTGAGGAAAGCCTCGTCCTATGAACTAGGGGTAGGTGATGGTTCGATTTCCTATCGTGTGATATATGTCGGTTAATTGCTTCATTGTATGCATGCATGTATGTAAATAGGGAAACGTGAATCGAATCTAATGAAATGTTTATGTGTGAACAATTACATGACATGAACCTATTACTTGAATGAGTGACTATGAACACTGTTCATTATGGGTGTGATTGTGACAGTGGTAGTGCTGATAAGACCAGGTGTCACGTTTCGACACATATATTGGATCGAGTGTCACATTTCAACATATATATTGGACCGAATGTCATGTTTTGATACATGTCTATTGGACTGGGTGTCACGTTCTGACAAACTAATAGTTTGGGTGTGGGTTCCATAAGAGAACTATTTGTGACTACTATATTCATATTTACCTGCTATTGATATTGGATAATTGTATGTTATACCTAACAAGATAGGTGAATTATGCATAATTTATATGTGTGTTTAGTGTATTGTAATTAATTATTTATATCTCATTTATTGGAATTGACTGCGAATGAGCATGCCCATCGGTATGTGGTTTGGTAAGTAGAAAACGAGGGTCCACGTGTTGCTATTGACTATTTAAGGAGGCTGTTCGTGTTCTTAAATAATGAGGAGTGAGGTAATTTTCTAGAGGCACAAGTAGTTAGGTCCTACTTTGGGAAATGGGATTTGTATTCGAAACGGTTAGTAAGCCTTGATAGAGTATACCGTGTGGTCAAGGTCTGAATTGTGATGTAGAAGAAGCGAGGGCATGTCGTGAGTGGTTGGCCGGGTTGGTAGTGGTTGTATTCGGGAACTCCTCTATGAGATATAATTGTTAAGCTATGATCAAGAACAGAGCAATCAAGGTGATAAAGTAGGAGGTTAGAGTCAAGTGTACTAGTACATTTAAGATATACGAGAATGGTAAAGGCAGGAGGATAAAGGTTGAGAATGGTAAAGGCAGGAGGATAAAGGTTGAGGGGTGTACTTTCTTATTGTGTGTTTTCTGCTGGTTGATTTCTTTATATTATGCGGCGGGTATCGGGTTGACCGATGATGCCTACCAGTACGTGTTGTTTGTACTGATACTACTCTTGCTATGCCATTTGGCATAGTTTGGTTGTAGGGATGGTGATGTTTCATAGGTGAAGATGAAGACAATCTCCAACAACTTCTACTCTTCCTTCCCTGTGGTGGGAGCTGTGTCATTAGTTACTGTATTTTATACCTTGTAATCTTAGAATATCTTGTACATGTTTAGAATAGATTCCTGGGGGCATTAATTATTTTTCAAGTTTAACTTTGGATCATTTAAAACTCTTTATTATGTAAAAATCTTATAAATTTCCTTTTAGCTCCAGTTTTGTTAATCTTCCACATGTTATTAACCGTTTGGGGATCAAGGTTCCTCCTACTTAAGTGTTAGAGTAGGTGCCCGCACGGCTCAGTGGGTTGGGTTGTGAGAACGGTGTGGCACCCGATCCAATAATATATATGTGCTTGAGTGCTACCTGATCAAATAATAATATATGTACCAGCATGGTACCCGATACAATAATCAAACACACAACACAATTATAGCTACAACAATCACACTTGTACACTTATGTAAATACATGTCTATCTACTCGGTTAAGAAAACCTAGCCTACCTAGATGCTAAGAAACTCCTGAAGAGCTTAGAGCACAAATTTCTAGCTCAGTAGGGGCGAATCCTAATGAACGTTGACTGAGAATCCTTGGATTTTAACCTTCATTACACTGACAACCCTTCCCTCCATGGCTCCCAAGCCGATAGAGGCTCATGAGAACTTTTGGAGCAACCCTCGCCTATTTTTTAATAAAAACTGGGAGGAAAAATAAAAGACATCATTTTATCTAGGGTCTGATTCTATCATCCCCACTATAGTAGCCATGCAGACGCTATAGCGGCGCCATCATAGCGGGAGAATTCATACTATGGTCGGCAGATGTCAGTCTAAATCATTTCAAATTTATATCAAAATTTTCCTATACCAAAATTTTAAATTGAAAATGCATTTTCAAATTGTTTTGAGACTTTGAAGGTGTCTTTTGAATAACAACGATTCAGGTCGTTACATATTATTTGGTTGAAAATCCCTACAAAGGTATAAAATATAGTTTTTGTGGTTTAGACTAGTATTATCATCTTAAGTGTAGCACATTGTAATTCTTAGTTAGGCTTGAACACGATAATAATATGTAGTTAGATTAAGATCATAGTAGTACTAGTCACATGTACTCTAATGGGAGCTATGGACTGTAACTTATGAAGTGTATTAGTCTGAAGAAAGAGCGTAGTTGAGGAATATTGCCAAGATTAAAGCTAGTAGTCGTATTCCTTAAGGCATAGTAATCATATTCTTACTTCATGCCCAAGGTACTCATATTTCATATCAAATAGTCTCAGATAGAATGTGACTTGTGTTCAAATCTATATCATTCATGCTTAATGAACTTCTGCTAGTTGACTAAGATACTCAGATCGTGTTAGTACTTCATATTCAGATGTCTCACATGAATCATGCATGTAATTCTTTTCCCAGAATAATATAAGGAAATCTGATGAAAGCGTTTGTGGTAATATCCTCATCCCTATAACGATTCTTATAAACTTCATGTCATGATGTGTCTACATGTAGTCCTATGTGTACGTTCATGGCATGCGTGCTCTAGTTGAGTTCCCAACTCTTAGTATGAACCAGTTCCAATGATGCTATTAGGAAAGTTTCAAATATCAGAAAGATAGCAAGAGTAGTTCCATTCATTCTTTATTCTAACTTTGACCTCATTCAATGATGAATGACTCCAAGGGGATAGATTGTAACACCCCGAAAATTTATAAGCTAAAGTTCAAACCACTCTCCATATGCATATAAGCTAGAATGCGATAATTTATAATTGTATATATGCGTTAAAGATCAATTCCTAAGTGTTTTTTGGGTGTAATAAATGTGAATTAGGGCCATAAAAAACCTCTAGCACTAAGTTGAGTTCCAAGCTTTCCTACCGGCCAATTTTTTTACATAAGTTCATATAAAGGTCAAATTCAAATGATCATATATCCTAGAACATGAAGAGTTACGTGACCCTTAACATTTCAAATTAAAGATGTTTGAGTCTAGTTTCCAACTCATCTGACTGCGCGTCACTATGTCTTCTAAGTACAAGTTTATGATCATTTTACTAAAGAGTAGTAGAGTAGACACACATCTGGGAAGAACTATTTGGGTCACGTAGATAGTCACGTAGCTTGCATGACCACTTTTAGAATGTATCAAAAATATCTGCAGGCCTATGTGGGTCATGTGTGGTTTCGTTGTAGCTAAAGTTATAAAATGCTATTTTGGGTTTCCTTTTCTCACTTTTCACTCTTTCATCAACTCCAACAGCCCCTTAAAACTTTCTTCTACCCTATTAAGTCTAGGTAAGTATTCTTCATGATCTTAAAACATAAATTCATCAATTTCTACAAGATTCCAACATCATATTTTCTTTCTATTTCTCGTGAAATCAAGAACTTAATTCTAGGGTTCAAGACTTATTCTTTGAGCAAGTCCATCAATAGTTCTTCCTAGAATTTTCAATAAATAAATCCATGAATTTCAAGAAAGGATTTATTGATCGTTCTTAATCAAGTTAGAGTTCTTCTACAAGATTTATGGATCGTTTAAGGTATGTAACCCTATCATAGTGAGGAACTCAGTTCTTCCTCACGCTCCACATTTGTAGTTTCAGTTAGTATGATCAAAGTTAATATTTTTATCCAAACTCCATGATTTTCAAATTTCTTTATTTTGAATGTGTCCATTGTTCATTCCATTATTGAATATATTATAATATATCTTGATGATGATCCTTGATTGATTTATGGCCCATGATATTCTACCACATGAACCCTTTTAAACCGAAGTTATTCAAAAATATTTTCATAGTTTTTCATATGTATTATTTTCATGAAAGAAGTAAGCTCAAGAATTTTAAGAATGTCACGACCCAGGGGTACACCCTAGATGTAACATGACATATATGACCCCGAGAGATCCCAGACAAGCCATTTAACATTCATAACATAAGAAACAGAACATAAGAGATGAAGAACAACATTTCAAGTTCAAAACATTTTATAAAAGTAAAGATGAAGTCTAAACACCTGTCTTATTAGCCATCTAGTACATAAGAATGAAATTGGTCCTAGCCCATACATCATGTCCAAAACTGAAAGTAAGAAGGAAAATTGAAAATAATGACAATCCATCCTCGAAGCATGAGGACTCACCAAAGCTCGAAACCTCTTAAATCAACCTCTATCCATAAAATTAAGAACCCTGATTGTCGGACCATACATATGGGGAAATGTAGGCAAGAGTATGTGTTAGTACAAAAATATGCATGCATATAAACATTTAAATCATGCTAAAATAAGACATTTCATGACATGTAATTGACCAAGGTAAAACATGATATAAAAGGGCTAGAAAACATAAGTCATAAAACCTGGTCAATGCAAGCTAATCATCATTAAAACTTTTGAACACATATGAGATACTTCTTGAAGTAACCTTATTTCATTATTATTGTTGTGGGAAGTAGCCTTAACCGACATAGAGACCATGTGAGCTATAACATGATCTTGCGGTGCCTCCCACACTGAAAAAGGGTTGTCCTACTTGCCAAGGTAAGGACCATGAACTTCTAGCTTAGGTGGATCCACTAGCTAATGTCTATCTAGACAATTATCCTATGGGGACACATAGGTAAGGGATAAGGAGATTGCTTTTAGAAACCCGACAGCTACTAATAGGAGAGCTTCCATCTCATTATCCTCTCGGTGCTAAGCATAAATCCCACATAATAGTCATTTTCTTACTTGTTCTTATTATCCATGGAAGGGCACGTCATCTTGCCAATCCAAGTTAGGTCATAAGTCATCCATGGAAAGGTATCTTTCAATAACCAATCCAAGCTAGGTTTCATTAGGATAGCTCTTTATCTTTGATTCATTTAGGTGAGAAGACCTTTCAACCTTAGAATCCTTACTATGTGAGAAAACCTTTCGCAATCATGCTTTCATGTGTATATGAGAAAATACTTTCAACAACACAACAACAACATTATCATTGATACTTCACTCTCGAAGAATCCTTAAAACATTTTCATAGATTTCATAAGAACATGCATAATTCCATAATTCACCTTTCAAGGTTCAAAACTCACTTTCAATCATCAATATCTAGAAAAAATGGGTTAGACATGGGTTCATGGAAATTCATCATAAATTCATGTAATTCTATCAATTCATGCTTAATTTCATAAAACTCTTCTTTCATATTCCAAGACCCACAATATATGCTCATAACTTGGAAAACATGGGGATTACATGGGTTCATAGGAGAATCATCATAAAATCATAGTATTTCATCAATTTATGTATAAGAGATCATAATTCAATCATTCAAATCAATAATCAAGAGAACCCATGGCAATTGAAGAAAACCCTAACTCAATTAGGGATTTCTAACTTTCAAAATAGGAGAATTTGAGAACTCCATGAATGGAAGGAATCCATGGATGAAAACTATCATACCTTACTATCAACGCCTAAAAGCAATTGAAGAATGAAGGCTTGATCTTGAACCCTAGCTTGAATCTTCTTCTTCAACCTTCTAGATAGAGAAATATCTTTGGGAGAGAAAGACTCAACTTCTTTTGGTGAATTTAAAGAGAATGAAGTGAATGAATTAATTTGGGGTTGAAATCACTTATATAGGGGTCCTAGGCATATGAAAAATGACATAGTATTATGATAAAATAATTAGGAAAAGACCCAACTGCCCCTAGGGAAATAATTGTCGACCCCAAATGAAAGCCTGACCAACAGACCGTGGTTTGACTGGTGGTCCATCCTGCTGGTCCGTCTTCTGGCAATAGAAGGTGCAATTTGAGGCCCTGATCAACTGACCTTATCCACGGACCGTGGACCCAATGACGGTCTGTTGGTTCAGGCCATGGTTGATGGTCCTCTGAGCCCATTTGGGTGGCAATTCCACAGACCAGACCTATAGTGTGTGGTTTACTCCACGAGTCATGGTTGGCCTCCGTTGGATGTCACCAGAAACTTTTGAAAACTACTAATTTGCCCTTTCTCGAATCCGAGGTGTTACAAAGAAGTATTTCAAAAAAGTATTCTTATTTCAAACTTCAATTTATTATTTCAAGAAAGAGTTCGAAAAAGTATATTTTGTATTCAAGATGCATATTTTAATAAAGCAAGTATAGAGAGTTTCTTAAAGAAAGCATGTTCAATATCAAAGAAAGCATATATCAGATTTGAGAAAATATAGACATATTTTCAGAAAGAAATCATGTTTAGCTTTAAAGAAACATATGTCTCATTTTGAGAAAGCACAGTCTCGTGTTTTTCAAAAAAGCATAGTCAAATTTTAAAGTAAAGTTCAGTTTAGATCAATTCAGTTTTAAAGAAATATTTTTGAGCATAGACTCATAGTACTAGATTATCAGTTTCCCCCCTAATTAAAGTGAGACAACTTTATAGTTATTGTGTATAATGCATGCTTCTAAGAGTAGTAATGAGCATCAAGTTGGGTTAGAGTTTGGATAAGACTATGCTGCTAGCGTAGCATAAAATCATGACATTGGTAAAAAAGAGTGACTCTTCAGAAAGCCCTTGGTATTGTCTTAGAGATTGGAACCATAGTTAATTTTTTCCTTTACCCTGGCCAGGTACTAGAAGACTTTGGCAACATGGGCAAGATGTAGTATCATCATGAGGCTCACATGATAGTTGTAGGTTAGAAAAATTCTCCAAGAAAAGTGAAGTTATATTATTTTCAGTATTTTGTACTATTGCATATATCTAATTTTTAAGTTTTCTTGGTTAAATCACACATGCATGTTTTACTATCCAGTTGGTTTTATTTCAGTCTATCTTCAAACTTCTTTATTTAGCTCAGTTGTCAGTTGTTTCATTCAACTATTTTACATACCGCACATTCCATGTACTGATGTTATTTGATTCTACATCGGGTACTTGGGATCGATAGTAGCTGCATCACTATGATGTCACTTCCATCCAACTCTGGTGATACTTTCATGCTTTAGGAGGGCTTCAGTTTATCGAGAATATAAGTTAGATGTTATTAGTAGAGTATTCAGGTTTTTCCTAGTAACCCATCTTCAGTATGTTAGAGGATTCATAAATGAGTCAATTGAGTCTTATTATAGTTGTTTTATCAACATATCTTATTTAAGATTTATTACTTATAAATTATTGAAGTTCTTTTCTACTATAGTTTCATGTACACCTTTAAACAACTTTTATATATTTATTTAGTCTTCATCTTTGTAGTAAGTCAGGCCAAGGGTTCGCTTAAACCACAAATGGTTCTGATTGTTATCCATATCCAGGGTAAAGGCTCGTGGCATAACAGTGAGGGTTTTGGTTTGCGTACAAGGAAGACCGAGGGGTCTTAGTTCGTAGGGATATTCTATGCGTTCTTTTTAGTCTACGGTACAAGTTTTAGTTGGAGGTCCATTAGGTATAAGTTATCCTCCGTCCAGTTTTGATGTTTATCACACTCCATATGCACCAGCTCAATGACCCACTTTGAGGTGTGGTCGTTACGAGTACAGTGAGTTGGGCAACGTTCAAAAGTATTGTACTAGGCTTGGCTAGCCTGGTCAACAACAAAATCTCAATTTTTTAGCTCAAACTAGTAGAGTAGATAGTAGTAATGGAAGGGTCGTCCATAGGGTAGGCATGGTGGTTATTAGATAGTTAGAGGTGGAAACCATGTTTTCCAAGGAGGTGTATATGTAGGCAGGAAGGTACTCAGCCCGGTATAGGTAATGCTCAGACTAGTGATAAGGCACACTTTTATGCTTTCCCGGGTAGGTTGTCGGCTATCAAGTTATTCGTTGAAGGGTTGACTTTGAATGTTATTAGTGCTTATGCTCCCTATTCAAGTTTTGGCGTGGAGGTTAAGATGCATTTCTGGGAGGACTTTGACAATTTTTAAAGGTATTCCAATCACCGAGAAAGTCTTCATTGGCAGAGATTTCAATGGTCTCATTGGGAAACCCCTAGTGGTTTTGATGATGTGCATGGAGGCTGTGGTTTTAGGGTTAGAAATTATGGTGGAACATCGTTCTTGTATTTTAATAGAGCTTGTAAGTTGATGATATCTAATTTGTGTTTTTTGAAGAAGGATGATCACTTGATTACCTTTTGTAGCACGGTGGCTAAAACTCAAACATATTGCTTGCATATGAGGAAAGACGATATATGCCTTTATAAGGATTGCAACTTTATTTTAAGTGAGAATCTTTCTACTCAACATAAGCCTTTGGTGATGAGCTTAGATATTAAGTGAGGAAGGAGGAAGAAAAAGTTATACGCCCGTGGATATGATAGGTTTCTATTTGCTTTGGTAATAGATGTATTGATGCGATACATTTAAGATGAGGTGCCATGATGTATATTATTTATGGATGACATAGTCTTGATTGATAAGACGCGCAATAAAGTGGATTTTATGTTAGGGTTTGGAGATATACTCTGGAGACTACAGGTTTCTGGTTGAGCAGGACTAAGACAGAATATGTAGAGTGAAAATTCAATGATGTGATGCATGAGGTAGGCGTAGAAGTGAGGCTTGACACTCAAAATATATCCAAGGAGATAGATTCAAGCATATTAGGTTTATAATCCATAAGAGAAGGGACATCAATGATGATATCACACGCCGTATTGGTGCAGCGTGGATGAAGTGGATGCTAGCCTTTAATTTTTGTGTGATAAAAAGGTACCACAAAAACTCAAAATTAAGTTCTATAGAGTGGTGATTAGAGTGACTTTGTTGTAAGGGATTGAGTGTTGGTCAGTCCAGAAATTCCATGTCCAAAAGGGGCATGTTGTGGAGATGAGGATGTTGAGGTGGATGTGTGGTCATACTAGGAGTGATAGGATTACAAATGAGGATATCCAAAATAAGTTGGGTGTGGCCTCCGCCCTCCGCAGTCGACAAGATAAGAAAAGTGAGACTATGATGATTTGTACATGTGACGAAGAGATGCATAGACACACCAGTGAAAAGGTGCGAGATGTTGGTTATAGAGAGTACGAGGAGAGGTAGAGGTAGGTCAAAAAAGTATTAGGGAGAGGTGGTAAGACAAGATATGAGGCAACTTCAGGTCACAAATGATATGACCGTAGATAGGAGGGCTTGGAAGACTCGTATTGTGGTAGTAGGTAGTGTAGTATTGTCGTGCTTAGGGTGAATGGTGTTTGCGATAGTACTAGTTGTACTATTATAGATAATGAATTTTATTTCTATCATTGTTATTATTATTATTTCTAATAATAATCTACTCGAGTATGTTGTTTATGACATTTCGATTATCACATGTCTTTATTATTGTTTTGTCTATTTTTGCATTGTTTCTTGTTTTGATTTCTATTCATTGTCTTCTTTCTTATATCGAGATTCGTTGCACTTGAGCCGAGGGTCTTTTGGAAATAACCTCTCTACCTCCATAAAACAGTGATATGGTATGTGTACATTCTAACCTTCCTAAACCTCACTTGTAGGATATCACTAGGTATGTTGTTATATTTATTAGTATTTGTCACACCCCGAGCCTACACCCTGGGTAGGACTGGCACTCGAGAACCATTGCTGGCCCCAAGCGAACCCTTGGCCTGGCTTACTTACTCAGCGGAAGACTATATGCAATAAGAAAGGAATTCAAATGCTAAACAACTTAACTTTCTCAAACTGAACTCATAATGTTTTGAAATTAAACATTTAACTTAGCCAAAATGGCAACTCAAATCTGAACGTAAGTCAATGACAAAATGATGACGAATGAAGTAACATCTGACTAACTATCTATGAAGCCTCTAAAACAACGGAGATGGATGTCGGGACAGGCCCACTGTAACGACCCTAAAAACGAACTAGTGAAACTAGAGCCTCACATGTGAGTTTGGAGTTGAGAACTTGATGAAATGATGAGAAATGACCGTGACGTCCGGAAACTAGTCATTTGAACTAGTGAGTTGTAAGGGTCAACTTTAA
>JAJOOS010010576.1:0-19654 GCA_029582725.1 Solanum chiquidenum
AAAAAAGTTATATTTTTAAATACACATGATACTTATCATGGGAATACATAAACAAAAATATTTAAGTTAAATAAAATAAAAGTTTTATTTTAAAAAATAAATAACTAAAGCTCACAAAGAAAAGTTTAAATAAAGTGAAGGGTAATTTTGTAAACAAACAACTTGTTCTTAAAATTTATCAATAGATATTATTTTGAATATAACAAACCAAACACTCAATAAGAAATAATCTCAGGACAACTTATCCCATCATAACTAATCCAACATAACTTATCCCAACATAACTTATATTCAAACCAAACGACCCCTTAACACTTTATCATATTCCTGCCTCTTTATTTTTATTCACACCGAAAAACTGATTTAAAAATACCGAAGTAGAAAAAACCGAACCAAATCGATCTAGTTTGGTATGAAATATGGTGCACACTTTTCTAAAATCAAATACCAAAAAACCGAACCAAAATTTAATTAAACCGAACGCCCACCCCTACTTTTTACTACTCCTATTATATACAAATTGAAGATATATATGAAGGGAATTTTAAAAGTAAAAATCTATAATTACGCATAAGCAAATCTATTTGAATCTCATTTTTTTTTACGCAGATTTTTTTTCTTCTAAAATTAGATTTTTAATATTTTTTAAATTGAATTTTTTATTATATGATATTTAAAAAATAATTATGATTTTAACATTTGTTAATACTTTTAAAATATTAAATATGTGTTTTTGTTGTATGCTTTCATTTTTTATTTTATTTTATTTTAATCAGTAGTGATGGCAATTAATATATTTTAATCAGCAGTGATGACAAATTTTTAAAAAGACTACCGATTCCACAAATTCTAACTGCCATCATACCGTGTTTTTTTTTTTTGGAATTTCAAATACAATTTTAATTTTTTTTAAAAAAATACTGTTTTGTTTTTGTTTTTTAAATTGTCATTTATTATTTAATATATCTACTAATTTTATGGTGCTGACACGTAGCAATTTTTCTTCTCCTATTATATATAGATAGATTTGGAGTAGAAAAGATAGATGTGAAGTAGAGGTAGCAAATGAGTGGTTTGGATCGGATTTGAATGGATTGAAAATAAATTGAGTGAAAATGGATTGGATCACAATCCACCCATATAAAATATGGATAAGTATGAATTTGGTCAAATATGATTTGGGTAAAATGGTTGTAACCCACTTTAATCTCTTAAAGCCAAAAAATATTAAATCAAAGCTAAGTTGTTAATACCTCAACCTCTACCATATCACCCTACCCCTATCACCCCACCCCCAAAAAATAATAATTTAAAAGCCTTTTTTGTAAAAAAAAAATTGACAACCCCTACTACCCCCACCCCAAAAAAAAAATTAAAAAACTTTTTTTCGGAAAAAATAAATAAATTGTTTTTAAAATAAATGGAAAAGGGTCAAAAATACCCCTGAACAATTGGAAATGGATCAAATATACCCTCCGTTTGATTTTGGGGTCAAAAATACCCTTACCGCTAGTGTATTGGCTCACTTTTACCCCTTAAAACTAACAGATGTCACGTCACATTAAAAATCGCTACACGTGGAGCGATTTCCCATTATTTTTTTAAGCAGTTCTCGGCTCGAGAATTTTTAATAAAAATAATTTAAACTTTTTAAAGAAAATGGCTGCTATAGCAGCTATTTCTATTTTTTAAACGCTGCTCTAAAAAAAATTTCACAGCAGCGATTTTAAAGAATTTTTTTTTTGGACCGGCAGCGATTTTTATGTTTTTTAAAGGAGTAACGGTGTCAATTTTGTCAGAAGAAAATCGCTCCGTTTTCCCTTTTGGTTAAAAAAAATTGATGTGCCCTTTTGAATTTTTTGGAAACAGAGGAAGGAAAGTTTTGAACGAGCGCATCTTTTACATATTCCGTATATTTTGATGAAAAAAAAAAAGAAATATATTAATTTTAAGGTTAAGGACTAAATTGATCACAATTTATAATACATAAAAGACCATTTCAATCAAGTCCATACATTAAGGGCCAAATGGAATCAAAGCCATAGGACCATTTTGATCATTTTCTCTATGAAGTTTCCCTTTTATTTATATTAACCTTCCACGTGTGAAAGAGGACAAAAACAAATGTGGTACTTTTAAAAGATATCTATGAAAGATTTTGGTACTGTTTTTTTGTTTGAGCAAAGAAACAAGGGGAATAATCTCAGTAAACACTATAATGAGAAAAGTTGAAAAGCAAAATAAATAAAATCCAAGAAATATGCCAGCTTAAAAGTGTTCAAATATTGCTCTCTGTTAATCCACTATCTTCTTCTAATGAGGTGTATGCTGCAGCTTTAGTTTTTCATGAAAGGACTTGACAACCCTTTTCTTCCTTTGCCTTATTTAACACACATACTATGAATGCAACCATACAATTCTATGTTGAAATGTTGTTGAAGATATATATATTATATATATATATCGAGTTGTTAGGATAGTTTGGTTCCATGAGATAAGGTAGGATATCTCGTGAGATTAAATCTATACTTTGATGAGCCATGAAGCAACAACTCTCTAGCCATGAAATTAGCCACTATAATGCAAAAGTCAGGATAGACCGCCTACATTAGACAACCTTAGAATACAATCCTTCCTCGAATCATGCGTGAATACAAAATATTTTGTACAACAAACTGTCTTTTTTTGCTCGTGTGTGTAGAGGAAGAGGGGAGTTTGTTGGTGACCTTATCATTGTCTCATGAATTACAAAGTATGAAGATAATTTGCATTGCAATTTATATAACCCTAACACAAAAACAATGATGATGAACCAAAAGGAATAAATAGCGAGAGGAAGTAAGAGATGATGATAACATCAGTTTGTGTGCACTTTGATTATTTCATCAAATACCTACTATTTTCCACTAATACAAATATAAAGTAATTTTGATGGATAAATGGAAAATCACATTTGACTTATTGTCCTTATTTGAATACCATGCTAGGTTGAAAAATCAACGGTGCAAAGCTATTATGAATAAACACTTCTAAACAAGAATCTAGAGTAAGCTAGAAACAAGGCATGCGCTCACCGTCCACTTGCCGATGGGAATTAGTCCAAATTTATGGAATGACAAGCCCCAAGAGGGGAGGCAATTGGAGTTCAATCAAGAACAGTATTCAAAGCACTTTAAGGTTGATGATTGGCGCATTATGCTCTCATGGGTTCAATCATTTTCACTTTTGGCACCTTTTAGAATTGCCCAATGTCCCATGCCCTCTTCCATGTGTTTTTCACTTCTTCCAAGATCATCATAATTCATATCAATATCAGTACAAGACATATAGATATCTTTGGTTCCTATCACATTTTGAGCTGGCATATAATAGTACTCTCCCTTCAAAAAATTTAGCTGGCAAGAGTTATTTGTACCTACCAAAAAAAAAAACATGAACTATATGACCTACATGTGAACTTGTGGGACTATATATTTATTTGAACAGCCTTTCATCTATTATAAGGACCAATACATGTACAAGTCTCTATATAAACAGTTATGTGTTTTGAGTAGAAAGTGATTAAACTGACAATAAGTAGATGATGTGTTTAGTAAAAAATAAAATGTTGATAATTAGTACTTACAGTTACTTACAAAATAATAGAAGAGTATATGTATACAAAGAGAAGCACGAACAAAGAAAATGAAATGGAGAGGGAGTTATTAGGAGTTCTATTTTGTATAAAGATTATATTAAGTATAAATAGTAAAATACTTGGTCAAATCAAAAGTTCTTTATACGCTGAAAAAAACATAAGCGGGAGTCATCAATTTATGGTTTTTAATTGGTTTTAACTCATAAGTACTTGGGTGTTTAACAAAAGCGTAAGTAAGTTAGAAAGTACATATAAACTATTTTGACCAACTTATAAGCAACACTTGAAAGGGGACGGTTGTCTGAATTGCAAGGGGTTAACTTGGGCTCAGATCATAGGATAGATGGTCGTAATATTTTGTTACGTTCTATCATTGTTGCACCACCCACTAAGAATATACTCCTAATAAGTAAGGGCTTCACAATCAAATATGCTTGCACAGCAGGAAAGGCACTATATATTAGTGATTAGACATTAATTTCGACAACTTTTGGTACCATACTAACTTTGAACATACGGATGAAAACCCCTAATCATGACATTACATTGCAAATGATGATCTTTTGTTTGTTTTCATTGCAAAATGATACTATGCTTGAAAGGGTAATCATCCATGTCTGTTCAAAGTCTATTAACTTTCCACCATATACACAATGCACCAAAAAAGAAAGTCTTTAATTATCAGTTTTTCTAATTCCCCCTTCCCATGGAGGGATTGGGGAAAGGTAATACCCAGATGAGCTAGCATCTTTGTGAATGGCTTTTAGTGGGATGAAAGTGGAACACACACACAAAGGGGTTTCAATGTCAGGTAGTACAAAAGATATCAAATTTGAGGGCCCTCAACTTCAACACATAGTAATCCAAAAGTAAAGAATTTTAAATTCCATCATCATTGTTTCAAGAGTGAGTAAGACACATGCACAACCCCACCCCACACCCCAAAAAAATAAAAACTTTTATCTATATATATGAATATCACTCATTTCATATTTTACTACACAAAAAGGTTAACAGGAAATAAGAAGAGAAAAAGTGCAATGAAGGATAAAGAAGTAAAAACAAGAATGAAGAGGGGATTTTGGAAACCTGAGGAAGACTTGATATTGAAGAATTGCGTCGAGACTCATGGAGAGGGAAACTGGGCTACCATTTCTGAGAAGTCAGGTATCCTTCAAATTAAAATCTTTTAGTTTAATAGCATGTTATATCATCAATGGTCTACTAGAATGCTGACGTCAAAGAGTTCAACGTTTCAATAGGCTTAATGAGGAGTGGTAAGAGCTGCAGACTAAGGTGGAAAAATTACCTGAGGCCAAACATCAAGCGAGGAATGATGTCAGAAGATGAAAAAGACCTCATCATCAGACTCCACAAGCTTCTTGGCAACCGGTCACTGTTTTCCCCCTGCTTTCCTGCTAATACAACATGAATAAATAATTGATACTTTCCTGCTTTTTGCTATACTTATCTCACATCGTTTTTGGTACAGATGGTCACTAATTGCTGGTAGGCTACCTGGAAGAACAGACAATGAAGTTAAGAACTTCTGGAACACACATTTGAACAACAAGAGATCATCTAGAGGCAAAAAGAAGCATGTCAAGTCCAAGGAGGCGAATACTCAACGCACTCAAGACAAAATGCAAGAGTGCCCTGCTGAGACAGTAAGCAACCAAGAAGTGGCTACCAAAACAGTTTTAGATTCATGGATAGAAGAAATGCAGGACTTCAACTGCAGCTTACTATCACCTCTGACAATGAGTAACATGCCATTTCTCGAAGATGAGCCTTATATTCCCATATTGGACGACATTGTCTTGCTTGAAGCATTCACAAGCACTGGCAAAGAAGCGTGGAATGAGATTCAGCCATTCCTTTAGAAATTTGTCGCAGTATTTCTCTATTGCATCCTTCACATAAGAGCACAATTTCCAATAGTGCCATGACAAGTTAACAACTCCCATGCTAGCGGTTTCGGATTTGAGCTTGTGCTTCATCTGCCTGAAAGCTTATTTGCGAAACCAATTTATGCATGTATCAAGAGGTCAGAAATGAATAGATCTCCCTTTTTCTAAGTATCAGCTTCCTCCTCTACTGCCAATTCCAACTAAGTGAAGAAAAGTAATGAACTAGATATCGGCTATTCCTGTTACAAAAGCTAGCTATCTGGTTTATAATTCTTATTCGCATTGGTGTAGCAACAAAACTTTGAAAACAGAAATTTTTTCAAGGAACAGTGAAATAAGATTTCAATATAAGGGCATAAACATGGTGAAAAAAGCTAGTGACTTCCAGCAAAAAAAATAAAAAATATTCTGATTATCAAAATCCATATATACACTGAAAAGAATATCACACTGATTGCCAAGATCACATGTCAATTTATGAAATTTGAATCCAGAATTGGTTACAGTATATCATCATCATCCTGTTGATTGTACATTGAAGTAATCTCAAATGGTAATGAAGGTGGAGTTCCAGGAGGGATGCAAGCTTCTCCATTTTCACCGGCACATATGCACAAAGCCTCAGCATCCCTGAGGGTAGCATCGAGGTTAATATGACCACTTAGCTCATTGATAAATTTTAGCAGTGTGTCAAAATCCATCTCTTCTCCTATTATTTTACTGCGGTGTCTTCTCAGAATTGCAACACAGACATACAGATGAAGATGCTCGCTCAAATAATGTGTCCATAAGACCTCCCACAACCGCATTGTTTTCTCAAAGTCAAATTCCCTATAAAAGGCAACATATCAACTTAAAGGGAATCAAAGCATCGATTTAGTGCAATTTGAAGTCTGACAGCCTAAACTGGAAGTAACATGAGATTTGACAAAATGATAGCTGCATCAAGATATTCAAATTACTAAAACTATCACGTTTTTGCTGATGTGAAATCAAACATTCTTTTTATCCCTTTGTTTGCTCTTATCCTCCCATCTCAGAGAGAGGGATGCTGGGAAGAAAGGAGCACATCCATAAATCTTAATGCTTTTAAGGATCACAATCATGATTCCTTCCGGGGAAATGTAAAACAGATTTCTACAAGTGAAAAAAACTTAAGCAATGTCATTGTTTTGTAGTTCTAAAAAATATCCATGAATGGAGGCCTTCTTTTTGGTGTATGTCGAAGGAATAGATAAAACCTAATAGAGTGAACTTAGTTGGACCTCTACACATTTTTTTCAGAACTCAATGGATAAATTATTTTTTTTGAAATTGAACTTGATGGACAATTGATCCGCCCCTCTACCCTTCTCCAATTTATGCCAGGCTTTATCTATAGCAGAGTTCGAATCTGTGACGTATGCCTAATTCATGCATCACGTGCTATGCTCTTACCACTAGACCAAATCCCTGAACATTAATAGGTTCAACAGAATATATATATATGCATGCATAAGTTCGAAGAAATGCTTATCCAGGTGATCATGAGAAGGGATCTATTCCTTCAGTTCCCTAGGTCATGTGAATTGTTCAAGGATCAATGGACAAAAAGAGAACTAGCTGTCATATACATGATAAACAAAAGATTTTTACACAAAAATGGGAGTGAGCACTCAACAGGGAGGTGAGAGTTCATACTTCCCAGTATGAAATAAAAGAGAAACAAGTCTGGAATTTGGCTTTTAATCCAAGGCTATCTCAAAATCTCACCAAGGTCAGAAAAATTTCGACATATTAGTCATATTCATCAGCATAATCTAACTTCTGTTTTTGATATTGAATTAGTATAGTTTAACTGAAAAATGAAAATAGTACAAGTTTGTTTAAACATAGGATCCACAAATGATCTGTTAATACACAGGCGCATAATATGCTGGCTGCTAGCAGACACAGAATTTTAAGGAGTAGAACTGCTTGCCTTTTGAATTGTATAAGAACCCAGCGAAAGCAGAAAAAATAATTCAAGCAGTCCTTCTGTTGGAAGTAATTATGCAAAGGATTGTCCAATAACTCCACCAACTGCATAGCCCAGTAATTTGTGCATCAGATTTTTGACAGCAAACATATACTTATCAGCCAGATATGGTGATATCAACAAATCAAGAATCTTCTATAACAGCAAAAGGGTAAGAAGGGATGGAAACGCCAGGGCTTCAAGAAAATAAAATGCAGCACTGAAACACATTAGCCGCAAAATGAATCATTTCTAAACAGTCAGGCATGTTTAGGTGGTCATTGGAAGGATACCATTTGTCTGACACCTAATCCTTCAATCAGAAAATTGTCCTGCCAATAAAGAGGCTTGCATTGTTTCATGGCCTATTATAGAGGTTATAGCAACATTATGGATTTGTCAGCAGTTAATGGTGGATCATTTGGGATTTTATTTGCAACGAGTGCTTTTTTCATTAGCATGTACCAATTACCATGGCATGCTATAGTTGTGTTAATAGCCTCTGAATAAGAAAGGAAATAATAATCAAGATGCTTTTATGCAGATTACAGACACAGTGTTCTCTCTTGCATTGTCCCATTACAAGTGAGTTGTGGGCATATGTTCATATTATTCTATTTCTGCATACCAATGCTTTAATTAAATTCTTAGAGCCGCTTTGCTTTTTTGGTCACCTCAAGGTAGCTGCTAATACATAATTTATTCATGAAACTTTGGTACAAGAAAAACATTGAACAAAGGCAGCGTCTATATACAAAAAGCAAGAACGAGGCATCACTGAGGTACACAAAGTATAAAACTTAGTAAAAAAAAAAAAAGCTCGGTGTGTGTGTGTGGGGGGGGTGAGGGTGGGGGGTTGAGAAGCTGGCAAGTTAAATGAAACCACAGACACACAGAAAGAACCTTTGACAATGCAAAAAGCTGAGAATGCACTCCGTTCTGGTCACGATTAAAATTTGGTCCAAGTCGCTCCATCAAAGCCACAAAGCACCAAAACGATTGTGGTTCATCTCCCATCACATACAATATTGGTGAAAGAAGATCACTCATACCCTACAAGTCAAGAGAACAAAAAGAATTCATCAGAAAGTTAGCAACCAAGAAAGAAAAGGAACTTGCACCAAGTTGTAAACAGAATACTGGAGCCCAAAGGCACCAACAGCATAGATCAATCATAGAAAGCATGATTCCACCAGTATTATCCACTAAGAATTGAATTCTCTCGAGAGACATTACATACAAAAGGGAAACAGAGTAATCTCAGATTGGTACTATGAGATACTATAATTTGCATTATGTGAGACCATTTCTTTGACTGACAGTGTGACAATTGCTTCCGAAAAGATTGAATAGAAGGTAAACAATCAGGACATTGGATAGTTATTATGTTAGTTACCAAAAAAAAAACCTGCATAAAAACATCATTATTACGCTGCTACCTTTTTATTTTAAATAACTGTGGTGTCGGGACCAGGCAACCAGCTCTCACGCACCTTAATCTACCGGATATTTGCTACCTCACACCAACACACGTACCGGGTAACTCTGCGCACCATGGTTTAGGCAACAGATTTTCCGAATGAAGAAATAAAATTCTCAGCTTGAATGCATAGTCTCTTGTTAAAAGATATTCAAGCTTCTGAATCTTATTATTTTATTTCACACCATTATACTACCAGAAAACAGGGATCTATTTCTGCAGAAAACTAACATCAAGGTTGGACTCAGTGCTGCCTAGATAGACAATGTTTCAAGGTCAAGTCTCCCTATGGTGAAACAGAACATCTAAGAGAAAGAGAAGGGAGGCAGGAAGCCTGAAGATTTTCAATGTTTGAGAAATCGAAAAATCATGCACCTAGCTGATTTAACTTTGCACGAGCATATTAGCAAAGAGCGACCAATTAACGTAACGCAGTTACCTGACAGTAACCCAGGTCAAAGTTGTAGAATGAGTAAGTGAGCAGTATGTCACGCAAGCACTTCACATTAGAATTATCATCCCCATCATAGAATGGAATTGACCTATCAGTCCTAACCTTCAAGATCAATTTAAAAGAAAAAGGAAAAGGGAAGAAGAGAAATAAGAAGTGTCATAATTTTACAATAACCAAAATAATATGTTACAAAAGTAAGACTGGTAATGGCTCAGATGTGAA
This sequence comes from Solanum chiquidenum, assembly GCA_029582725.1. NCBI lineage: Eukaryota > Viridiplantae > Streptophyta > Magnoliopsida > Solanales > Solanaceae > Solanum > Solanum chiquidenum. The sequence continues at coordinate 9,700 of JAJOOS010010576.1, forward strand.
GAACTGCATACTGGCTCTCAACCTCTCATATGGAAGTCATTTGTAGGCCCAAAAGGCTGGACTGATTCGATACTTACCACATCTTTTTCAATAAGAGCTTTCCTTTCTCGGAATTTTGTAAATCTCTTAGCCTGCTCTTTAGTGATGCTCTGCATACATAGATTCAACATAAACATGAATATTTAAAGCTTAGTTTTACCAAAAAGACCTCAAAGCCATTTTCTTATCATCGGTCCTCTCTGGAGGAGAGAAAAACAGGGGAACTGATTTCCCATAAGGTACAGGAATGCACAACTCCACAACAAAACGATTGATTCTTTTAACCCTGAAAATACTTGTCTTTGGAGGAAAGAAAAATTGGGGGGATTGACTTCCCTAGTGGAATATCAGAAGTAAAATTCCCAAAGATATATGATTCAAGTCCTTTAACCCAGAAGAGTACTACAGATTGTTAAACACTTAGAACAAACTTTCAGAGGATAATTATCTCCAAGCTCCTCGATGACCTATTTCAAGAATACCAACGCGAACACATAAAAATATTGTTACTATCCCTATGAATATCCATTCGTCGTTTCAATATTTAATTAAGAATCTCATCAGATTGCAATGAGCTAATATAAGATGGCAGCTTATTCAACAATTTTAATCACAGAAGGCATTTAGAGTGTGTTTGGTATGGAGGAGAATAGAAAATGTTTTTCAATTTTCACGTTTGGCTGATCAAAATATTTTGGAAAACATTTTCTCTAGGAAACAAGCTCCTTAAAAATGAGGAAACGACTTCTCTAAGGGAAGTAGGGAAAAAAGTTCCACAAGTGACATTCTAAGTTCATTAACTCCTCCCAACCCACCCAACATCCCCAATTCCCATCCCACCCACAATCACCACCCAAACTGCCACTCCATACCCCATCCCGCCCACATGGTGTTTTGCTAGATTACGTCTAAATGCTCTTGGGATAATATTTTTTTGCTTATTTACGGAAAACTAGAAAATAAGTAAGAAGCACACTTATTTTCCAACAAAACATTTTCTAGGAAAATATTATTCATGGAAAATGCTTTCTCTCATACCAAACACACCCCAATCGAACGAAATAAACTAATAGGGGTTTAGAAGGAAGCAGAAATTTCCTGGCCCCCCACCCCGGGAAAAGGTCTAGAGAGAGAGCTACACAAACCTTCCACTGGTTTTTTATTGTTTCATACTCTGATTTTCTGATAGACGCGAGATATTCCCTCTCGGCATAAGTTGAATCATACGAGTGATATCCCAACAGAAATCTCCAGACCTGCAACCACAATGACAAACGGAAGTATATTATTCCTACTTAGACAGACCATGAGAGGGGTGCACTACTAAAAAACTGGATTTTAATGGCGGACAAATTTTGTAGCTAAACAACAAAATCCGTTGCTAAGCCTCTTTAGCGACAAATTTTTGTTAGCTACGAGCGAAATAGTGACGGACTAGCGACGAAATTGGTAGCTAATTCCGGTTTTTTTAGTAGTGAGATCTCCACAAGAACATACCTCTTTCCTCAGACCTTTCTCCACACCTCCGTAAAAGATCCTCTTTCTTAGTGCCTGTGAGTCGATGACCCTACCTTTAGAGTCCAAAAAGGTGGACCACTGTGGAAAAACATAATGAACTAAGGAATGTGGACATTAGCTGCAAAAGCCACACACAATAATACACTAAATAACCATAGGCTCCACTAAATAATGAAGTAGGCCTATTTATTTTCTTGAGTCAAGCATGTGGAAACTTGATAATGGGTTGCGCTGAGACTCAAAAGCCTACTTTGATTCCATATCAAATTGTGTGATCACCTCATTTAGAAATTTAAGATTGCAAAAAGGGGATATTTCTATCTAGTTAGTTAAGCCTGCAACAACAAAATGAGATGGACCTGAGCTTCTGGCTGAAAAGGCTCACTTGACCTAGCACTGGAATGATGCCAACAGTTCAAAAATGTTGTCTTAAAATCATTAACAATGACAAGTCTTATACCTCTTTTGATCCCAACGGAGGCTGGCGCGGTTTTCCCCATACTAGTGATAATTTGTCATAGTCATACTGCAGAAGAAAGAAAAAGTGTTGATGAACCTGTCACAGACCCCCTAAATTCACTTACTAACTTCTAGGAAGAGATATAGAGACAGAAATAGGGGGCATGTTTCCAAAATAACTCATGCTGTTGAGCTAGATACAAATTAAGTAGCCTAGACAAAAATGGTTATTTGAAAAACTCTCTCAAGCATAATAGTTCAAGGAATTTTTCTAAATTACAACTATTATTAAGGTTAGCAGTCATTACAGCCGCTGAAGGGTAGTAGCTCTGAAATATGTCAAGTACTTCATCCACCCATACTACCTGAACTGGGTTTTAATTTACTTATTATACTAATAATATATTACTTGTATATAAAAAATTATTTTTATGGATTTTACCTGGAAGTAATTATAAAATACTAGGTGACCAAAAAAAGAAATGTAGTTTTAACTTCATAATAATATAAAGAAAAGATGGTATGGTCCAGTCCAGTCTACAGCTACAGGTAGTATCCAGATGGTGCAACTTCATTCATCATTTTCAAATTGATTCATTTTAGAAAAATTTCGTCGTCTAAACTTAGTTCCATGAATAACCCATAGATCTTTGTTGAAGCATGTGACCATCTCATATAAAACTTAAGTTGTTAGAGAGAATACATTTTTAATTATATTATGTCTCAATGCACCTCCGCAAGTATAGGCCTGATTCTTGTAATGGGCACAAACATATGGCCTATATTTTTGCTTTTTGGTGGCAATGAGATTTGAACCTAGGACCTTCTTGCCAGCTCCAATACCATGTTTAAGTGTGGGACCATCTCATTTAAAAGTTGAAGTTGTTAGAGAGAGTACACTTTTATTTCGATGAACAATAAGAAAGAAAAGGTAAAAACTTCAGTTTAACATACACTAAATAACATCATCTTGTTGGACAAATCTTTCATATCCAACAAAACCTGAAAACTAGTAGGTTTATATCTACAGACACCAGTTACAAGAAGTTAATAACATGCTCAACAAGTCAAATGGTTCCTCAGTTATGAACAAACCTCTAAATTTTCATCGCGCATTGCAGCTTCTTCATTCTTATTATGTTTCTCACAAGAACTTTCCTGTTTAAAGATAGAGAAGAACGTCAGAACAGTCCTGTGATGAAGTTGGTAATACATCCAAAAACGCTACTTTGCTGGACTATTCTTATATGGTTTTGAGTACAGTTGACAATGAACTGAGGCAGTTCATTCATTCTCTGGACCCAAGGATAAATCATGTCAACAGCCTTGCCACTTCTCGATTGGAGCACCAGAGAACTTCTAAACCAAGAAATAATTCCATTTCATTTTATTTTTTTGAAAAAGGGTAGTTTCATTTCATATCATCTTGCAGTTTTTGGTGCATTACTAAATCTTATTACAGCATAAGTGCAGAGTTCCCCTTGTTGACTAACCAAATCAAATTCCCAGTTCCTTAAAAATTTAAATGCACAAATACGAACTGAGGTCAGGACCATCATCTTCTACGCCAGGGGCTTTCAAAAGGAAAATTAAACTAATCCAGAAAGAGGAGTGGAGTACATGTGAGATTCTTACCTCGGACGAATTTGCAGGCACATGAACATCTTCAAGCGGCTTGTGAACATCATTAGATTCAACAACAGAAGAGTAATTAGTTGGTTTTTTGTCATGCTTCTTCATTGCATTAGAAATGAAACCATCACCATGAGCTTCACGAAGAAATTGAGATTTTGTTTCACGTGCAAATCTGGTGACAAGAGAAAATTTCTCCAGTACTTGAATAGATAAATGTCGAGGATCGTTATGTTTTTGTCTTTGCCTGCCATTTTGTTGAATAACTGCGGAGTTCTTATCAAGGGCTTCACCATCTGTCCGACTGAATGAAGATTCACTAGGTGCAATAGATGAAGTTGGACTATTGGCAACAGAAACAGCTCTGGGAAGCTCCAAGGAAGAGAGAGTTCTCTGTAACAATCATATCAAAGTAGGCGGAGGTGTGAATCTGTGAAGGAGAACTAGAGAAGTTGTTAAAGCTAAAAGAATTTTAAATGACATTAGCTGCACCTGGAGCGGATCTTGTAAGTCATTGACAAGAAATATATTTGCATCTTCAGCTGACCTGCAAGTACCCTTCACTAGTGAGAAAGGAAATCCTTCCAATAATCTCCCATCCACCAAAGAACCTCTCAATGTGATTAAATAATATGACTAATAGTTTGTTAATTCTTATTTGTATGTTGCATTATCATCAAGCATCAATCCATGTGTGAGTTGTCTTGCTCTGATTTCTACTTTCTCATTTGTATCTCACATAAAAAATAAGATGGAAAAATGAAGGGATTTTGGATCCAAATTGCAATGAAGAATCAACAAGAAAGAAAAAGATAACACATAAATCTGTGAAATTTGTTTAAATAATCCATTTAGAATGTTATTGAAATCACAAAGCCGATTCATAAAGGAAGAACAAGTAACCGAATTCACCTCACAAGGAAAACATGTTGCTTAATTGTTGCTAGAAACTCCTTGAGACCTCCATTGTAAAAATAAAGTGGAGGAAATGCTAGTCCTGCATAAGAAACAATATATTCAAAATCAACAAGTTGGTACTACGGGGAAGTTAAAAAGATCTACCAGAAACAGCAGGGAAATATATTCCGTGCATGTAACTAATCAAAATAACATACAAATAAAGTCATGCATGTAACCTTTGAAGCTAGATAGAACAAAAGATGTATACCCATCAAGAATACATATATGTCTATATAAAATGATACACAAGCTAAATTGATTGACTAAAAACATCACGATTTCCTGGAAATGATGAGCAGCATATCATGCCTAAATCAATCAGTAGGATTACCAAAAGGGACCTAAAACATCATGATATCATAACAAATTATTGAAACTAGAAGGATCAACAGCTAAGATTTTCTAAAATAACACTCAGGTACAGAAGGATTGCCATGAAACTTATACCTATTCAGAAACTTGACTCCACCCCTTGCATACCATGGATTAAGGAGCAATTTTGACTCCACCCCTACCTTCCAAAGTACTTCCCGTAGTTCTTCTTATGCTTCACAAAAATTGCCTACCACAGGCCATAACACTGCCATGAATCATAATGTGTTTCAAATCTTGCTCAATGGACCAAAGTATCTAGGAGCAATTGATTCCTACTTTAGCTTCTTATTCCCAATAGTAGTTCTCTTACCCTTTGAACTATCCAAGAATCATAACATTATCATGATAGCAAAATGTATTCATGGAAATGCATTCGAGAAAGCGTAAATCAAATGAGATAAATTTAAGAATCTCAAGGCATGTTTGGCCAAACTTCCAAAATTTGCTTCATTTTTTTTTTGAAACTGGTAACTTTGTATATTCCTCAAAAGCAGTACAAAAACTGTACTTGTTAATATTTACACCATGTACTTCAAATCCTACTATCTTTTACTAAATTGAGTCTAGTACATCAATTATGGAGATAGTATCATTTGAGTATAAATGATTACACCAAAAACAAAGTAGCATAAGACAAATTAGCTGACTTTTTGCATGCTATTCTCTATACTATCAAAAGCTCTAGAGTTCCTTCTCTGTTCTTGGATTGCTTTCCTGCTTCCTCCCAGCTCCGGATTGCTTCAGTGATCTTGGCAAGCATGGTCCATGAAATACCCCTAAGATTCAGGAATAACCTCCATAGTTGGCCAGTGATCTTGCAGTGTAGAAAGAGATGGTTAACTATCTCACCAGTTTCCCCACAAAAGAAACATCTAGAACATAATGGTATCCCCCTCCTCTTTAAGTTGTCTTGAATTAGTCCAACTTCTTTGGCTAACAACCAGACAAAACATGCCACTTTGAGTGGGATTTTTGACTTCCAGATTCCTCTCCATAGCCAGTGACTTTGAGGCTGATTGGGGTGGTTTGCTTATCTTAAATGATTTCCCCAGAAGAAGTACTTTCAAAACGCAGTAGCTTAGCCAAATATCTTAACTCTCAAAAGTAAGTACAAAAAGAAGCACTTCTATTTTTCCAAAAAGTTAACCAAACAAGCTATCAATGATGCCAAATGAAGAGCTTTGATGGATTATCTCAGCATATAATATCAGTGGACTTACTATTTCCAAAGTTATCAAGAAATTATATCATGTGTGAGCTGAGAAATTGGGTACTGAAGTCACACTAGCATGCAGGGAATAATTATCAATTTAGAAAGTAGAAGTGATCTATTTCCAAAAGAGTTGCAAAGAGAATAGCAAGCAAACTAACTTCTCACAAACAAAAACAAGGAAAGGTTAAACTATTCCACGAAAACAACACTTCAAAATCCCTGGTATGGAACAGAAGGACTTATGAAAATACAGTACATGACTACGTACCTGACGACAATACTACAATAGCATACTGCCAACCCAAAGTAGGAGTGTGTCTACGGATTGAGCGAATATCCGAGAAAGGCACTGCTCTTATTGTATAGAGACTTTTATCTGAACCAAGATATATAAACAATAACCATTACTGATTAGGTGACACAACCTTTTTTTTGCATAAAATCATTGTTGTTTTGTTTGGGTCATAATAAAGATAACTTGAGCCCAACCTTTTTCAGACAGCCTTGCACTTGAGCTTTGCCCTTCATATGGAATCCAAGTCTGTCGCAAAGAAAATCAATAGCTCAGTTAATAAGCAGAACCCAAGTGATATTTGCTACAATAGTAACAACACCCCCCCCCCAAAAAAAAAAACCCACACACACACATACAACAAAAATTCATCATCCTTATTTCATGGGAAGGAAAGGGAAATAAAATTAAGTTACAATGAGGAAGGCAATAGAAAAGATAAAATGGGCATATCTGGTCAATGTACCAGACTGTGTTAGTTTGTAAGGAAAATTAGTTCCATTTTCACCCACGATTCCAAGAGGTTATCGGTCTATTCTACGAGCAAAATTTAATGGACACCTATATATTTAACCCTATTATTTATATTCAGCAAGTTATATTAAGCCCTGCTACGTATAATTGTATTTCACTTTAAACCAAATGTCATTTAAAGAAATACCCAAACATTAAGCACTTTGCACAACCATTTGCATTTTGAACTTTAATTTCACCTCACACCTTAAACTTTGATACTCAAATAATGGCAGGCAAAATGTAGTAAGCTTTAAATCATGTATGCCATAAAAGAGTAATGATCCAATAGCAATTATTAAACCTGCATTTGAGAACTGATTCACACATAAAAACAAGTCTAACAAAGCAAAAATAATTCTACTTATACCATTAACAGAGAACCTCCTTGCTTGATCAGCTTCAGCCGACCTCTGATCCTCTCCCATGCATGTTGAGTCGGGTGTATCGCCACATTGTCTTTCAAATATACTATTTCAGCACCGACTTGTTCACTGGATGAATTCCGATTACTATTACCACTCCTAGTCATACTTGCCGAACCCTAATACACACCACCAAAACAAAACAAAAAACTAAAAAACATTTCCAAATCACAACAAAGAAGGACAATAAACAGCTTCAAACTTCTGAACAGTAAATAAACTATATATTAAACAAGGCCAACAAGCTCAACCGCCGGAATCAAGCTACTTAATCAAACATCATAAGCACAGTTCAACTTCATCAAATTTACAGTAAATTCTTCTTTTAAAATTCGAGATAGTTACGGATCATTTTGAAATTTAATATTAAATATACTCAATACATTAGCAACAAATCTATAGTGATACTAAACAGCAATTTGCATATGGCGATCAGATGATTTGCAATTGGAATTTCTTACTTCTTGTTGTGAACCAAACTAACTACATAAGGGCCTATGGGCTGGAAGTGGTGAATGAGACTGGTCCATTTAAGATTATTGGGCTGATTAAAATGTTGGAGAGTTGAGAAAATCACTACATCCATTTTACCGTTTGTTACATTGGTTCTTTCATTGTTCGTACTCCAAATGGTAATGGTGCTATTGGATCGATTTAGAGGTGGCAACGATCCAGAGGGTTGGATTCTTCGGGCTGAGCAGTATTTCACCTGCCTTGGCTTCTCCCAGAAGGACTGGCTACCTCTTCCTTACTTCTACCTTGATGGTGAAGCTCTTACTTGGTTTACTTGGTTGCATCGTAACAAGCAATTTTTCGATTGGAAGCATTTTACAGAAAAATTGCTTATGCGATTTCCACAGCGAACAGCTTCGGCGAGTTTGGTAGATACTTCACGATTCTGTATTGACTATGTGCACTATGCTAAATTTGTTCCTCCAGCGACCTCTACCTCTCCAGTTGTAACTCTAAGCCATATCACAAGCTCATCTGATTTGGAAGATGTTGTCACAAGTGGAAACATGGAGGCAGACCATATGCTCGAGATATTGCCTGAGAAGTATACAAATGTGAATTCCTTGGCATTGCCTACCGGAAGTATGGTTGAGATTGCAACTCTCAAAGGCATGGGAACTCTTCAAATTGGGAATGAAATATCCATAGAAGCAGATTTGGTACAACAGACTTCTTCCATTAACGCAACTCAGGTGTTGGATGAATGTTCCCCAAGAGATATGTCTAAAAGGTATGTTAGTGCAACTTCTCCTGTGCGTGGCTCTAGTAAATAGAAAATTGAATTTGAGATATTCGAAGAAATGCATCGTGTGGAGTTTTTCTTGGAGCCTAAGACTATTGAGGATCTATGTCTTGATAAATTTTTTCTGGAGATTGGGGATAGCATTCCACCTAGTAGCATGCCTTCGGATGACATGATGCTTAAGCATGAAAACTATACTGAGGAATTAAATGCTCACAATATTTTGAGTCAATTTCCATTTAATCCTGGTGCGACATCCCTCAATGTCGTTGTTCAAGCTGTAGTAATTTTGTGTATGGGATCCAGGAATAAGTTTCAAATCCAAGTCTCTAACACGTTCTACCATGAACGTGAAACCACTACTATTGTTGAGATCTACTATCATGTTTTGTTCCATTGCATATGCTAACTCAGTTATTCTAGTGTGGGATCCCGGATGGCAGTGTAGTGTGCATATTCTTATTTTTCTTTGTGAATTTACATGGTGCATGAGTTTGGCGAACAGAAAATGGTGGCAACTCTTGCTTGCTGTTTATCCATATGGATCTAAAGTCATGGGTGATGATAGTGATGAGCCTCAAGTTGAAGCTCTAAATTTGTCTTGTTTAATGTCGCACATACCCACAACGAATGAGGTACCACCACTGGCAAAAGATGTTTCAGATCCACGGCATCCGATGTTACTCACGTCACTCTTGTTTGACATATTGAGCAAGGAATATGTTTTTCCTTCCTATCATTCACTCTCTAGCTACCAAGTGGTGTCATCGAGTACTCAAATTATGGTGTTTTATACACACACATCACCATATTACTGTTCGACATTGCAATTCAGTCATTGGGATATTTCGGATGAGAAAGGACCTAAAAGGAGGGTGATATCAGTTCAGTTATTACAAGCAAAACTCAGTAACTTTTCGTTGAATTTTTGGATAAGGACAGGGAAATTCATTAAGAAGACATATCTCTCCATAATTCTTGCTGAAACTACACAATCATATTGGTCATTTTTGGCATTAGTTGGCTACTATCTGATCATATTTAGTTGCTTTGTTGCACTACAACTATGTCAAGTGGAAGATGGAGAACATGATATTTGTGAACTGCTATGTTATGTTTTTCTAAACTTAACTAGATTACCAAAAGCATTTCAACATCAACACAACTTCTTAGTGCTTTTGAGGTGTGCAACAATGTGGGTGGAATTTATTCAACTTAAAGGTGGTTCACTTGTTTCTCATTGTGCTGAAATTTTGGAAGTTGGCAACTGGTTT
>JAJOOS010010577.1:0-26345 GCA_029582725.1 Solanum chiquidenum
TTTCAGGTAGATTATCTTGGTTATTTTCTTGTTTTTCTTCTAGTTCTTCTTCTAATTGCAATTTTTCTTTAAATTTATTTATCTCATTTGCTAATTTTATTTTTTGTTCTTTTTCTTTTTGTTTAATTTCATACATTTCTTTTAATATTGCCAGCTCTTTTTCTATTTCTATTATTTTAGTATTTTTTACTTCTTCTAATTGTTGTGCTTCCTTTTTTGCTTGTTGTTTTATTTTTTCAATTTTCGTCTTTCTATCTATTTCTTTATTTTCTTTTGTTATTCTTATCATAGCACTTAAACTATCTTCTAGTTTTACCGTTTCTTTTTCTAATATTAAACATAAATTGTCACCTATTTTCTTATTTCTTCTTCCTAGATTAAAAAATATTATTTTTATTTTTAATCCGTCATAGTTTTCATACGTTTTTTCGTCTATGACAAATTCTTTCTTATTCATTTATAGATTGTGTTGACGTTTATATTCTAAACTTTCTATCTGTATCTGTAGATATAAAATATTTTTTCTCTGTGCTACTATAGATTTTTTACAAATTCCTGCAAATATATTACTGTTAAGTCTATCTTGCTTATGTCTCAATTCTTGTCTTTTTATTATAATTATTTCAGTAAGTTTTTGTCTATATTCGTTATCCTCGTTATTCATTGTATCTTTAAATATTGAATTTATCTATACTCTATTTTATATATATTATCTATTAATTGATCTAATTTGTCGTTATCAGTTTTTGTGATATTGAGTTGTTTGTATTCTGGATATAATTTGTTTAATTTTCTTATTATTTTTCTTAACTTTCTACTAGTATGTTTCTTCTTATATTTCTTTTCATCCATGGATCTGATACTGATTTTGTGGACGTCATCAAACCACCTTCAAATATTGCTAAAACCCGACCAGTTAACCAAATTATATTGTCAAACAAATTTAAGTAGGAAAAAGTTCGGAAATTGATTTGTAACTGAGGAAAATAGACATTAGGTGCTTCTTGTAAGTATTCATATATTGAGAATCATTATACGGCTACAAGGACGTTACGGCGTTTGGATAACTGAATGATAGTCAATTACAGATTAAAATAGAAGGAAGAGGAGTCAAACTGATAACATTAGGAAATTCATTAGCAAGGCATCAGACACATCTAAAAGTATAGACATATAAAAAAAATTAACAAATCGCCAGCAAACAAGTTTTAAAAATGAAACCTAGATGAAATCATATAAGGTAAATTCAGAATTGGGGCAAATCTAAAATTATAGACAGATTAAACTAATAACAAATGAATAGCAAACAAGTTTTAAAAATTGAAACCTAGATGAAATATTACTGGGAAAAATCAGAATTGAGCAAAATTAGGTGTTCCGCAAACCAATCACAGATGAAAAAACATAAACTTACCTTGCAGAGAAGAAAACTCCAAAATGAGTCCCGATACTATCAGTAGTTACAATATACTAGTAAAGCAGGTGACGATGAGAAGGAAGAGGACAGCGCTGCGTTCTGCAATAAAAAAAGTGAGGCGCTGATTCGTATTTAAAAGCTTAAACAGAGATATACATATTGTTTTCTGTTAACTAACCTAGAAGCTTGGAGAGATAGGCTGCTGAAGAGAAAGTATATCTCTATTAGTTGATATTCTGCTATCAAATCTGAAATGAAAGCACGCACATCAATGTTATTCCTCTAACAAATGTAAACAGAAAACTTTGATCACCAAGTATCTCTCATTCTGTTTTCTTTTCTGAAGTACTGGGGTAAGGGGTGGGTGGGGAGACGTGGTGATGTAGGAGGGAAATAATAGCGCCTCTTTGTAATCATAAGCGACTGGATTTTAATTTTTTTAACACCCGGAATTTATCCCTTTGCTAATATTAAACTGAAAATTGCTTTTTAGTGATGGACAAACAATTGTGTCGTTATCAATCCACTTTTAACGACCGGATTCCTATCCTTTCGTTAAGGATTGGTCGTTAAAAGTCAAATTTCCTGTAGTGGTTGTGGTCTAATTTAATGGGTTTGTAGTTGCAAATACAAAATCACCCATGTGTTTTCGGCTTACTCGAGAGAGAGGTCGCGAAACCAAGACCGCTAGAATGATGGCCTAAGAAGTGGGTCGACATGAGGTTCAGTCCGAGAGGATGAGCCCTAGTCCCATATCCTAACACTCAGCTCGAGAGAGTGAGTGGGGTAAGGCGTAGACTGGCCTTCATGCGGCAAATGGGTGTCCGAGAGGAACCCATTTGAAACGGGGTAAGTTTCCCGAGAGGGAACTTATTTCCATCTAAAGCTTAGCCTAGTCACTATTATCTTGCAAATTTCCTATCGAAAGCATGTACCCAACGATTTATATCAATATATATTGCGGTCACACCCCAAGAACTTCTCCCCATACTTGAATTTTCTCTTTATTTTTGTTGTTTTAGCTATACTTGTGACAAACCCCCATTAATATTTGACACTTTGGTGTCACCCACTTGAATTTACTTTGTTTTTATTCGATAATTTCTCAAACTACAGCTAACTAGAACAAAATTATAGCCTAACTACTATTTTCACTATCACTCCCTTGGGACACGACCCCAACCCTTGGTTGGGTTACTATATTATCGACGATCGTAGACACTCGAACCGTAGGTTACTGTCGTTGGTCACGATATGCATCAGACATCCATCTCAAACCCAACATTTATTCATTGGAAAGCTCATAGATTCAAAGATGAGAATAGCCTTTCACCTAAGAATCCCATATTGTGAAAAAGTCCTTTCACAACATGACTTTTCATCCATTAGAGTATAATTGAGAATAGCCTTTCAAATAGTACTTCATCATTAACATAATCATAGAACTTCATTCATTATTCATTCATGAGTGTGTGTATGTGAGAATAGCCTTTCACATAATCATCATCATTCATACAATTACCTTCTAAACATGATCATAATACATCCATAGTAATCACACACACGTACTTCACTTCATAATCATACATAGTAATTAAACACCTTCATCTTTCAAGTTGATCAATAGTTCAAGCACAATTCTACTTCAACATGTAATTAGACCATAACTTGCCTTTTCAAGGCCATGAACCAACATCAACGCATAAATCCAAACTACTACAATAAAATAGGAAATTGACATGATTCAATCACTTAATTCAACATAAACATCAATAATTCAACAAACTAAATCAATCTAGGCATAATCCATGAACATTCATTCATGCTCAACAAACCCACTTCATAAAGACACATTTTAGGAATTGAGAGAATTCATGGGTTCATAGAGTATTTTCATCATAAATCATCAATTAAACACCAATAGAATCATAATTTGTCATTAGAAACCATTTGAAAATGTTTGATGAAAGAACCCATGAGATTGAGTAAAACCCAAAAAATTTCATACTTTGAAATCACCTTTGAATTGGCTCCTTGAATGAAAAGTTAGACAAGGATCAAGACTACCATACCTTGCTATAGATTCCCACAAAATTCCCTTGAAAATCCTTTGAAAACCTTGAAGATTGACCTTGGAAGCTTGAAGTCTTCACCTCCAATGGAGGGTTCTAGAGAGAGACTTTTGGAGGGGAGGGGAGGTTTTGATTTTTGGTTTTGAAGCAATGAGATGAAAAATAGAGTTTAATGCTTTTAATGCTCTTAAAATACCATAAATAACTTAAAATAACCATCCCCCAACTAATTAAGACTTGGAATTTACCAATCCACCCCTAGCTAGGCCGAACCAAGACAACAAACATATGTGCCATTTACAAACCACCCATCTACGGTCCGTAGGTGGGATCATGGGACGTACTGTCCAATCGTGGTTTGGTTCAGAGGCCCTTATTTAGGGATCTTGGCCTACGAAGGCTATCCACGGGGAGTGGATGGACCTACTGGGCGTGGACCCCTTCCGTAGGTCACCCTCATTTTGGCAACATTTTGGTTCCAAGCGGTCTTGGGGGTTAGGCTTAGGGTCCTCCTCAAGGACCCCTAGGGCGGTCCTTGGGGAGTTGTACCTTGACGTTTAACCCCTAAATGCCTCAACCATGGCTCGGGACAACATAAAACAACCTCAAACCTCATGAAAAACTCACACACTCACTAGTTAGGCTCTAGTTTCACTTATTCGTTTTATGGGTCGTTACAAATAAGCCTTTAAAATCATTCTCAACACATCACACACCAATAATTAATCACATTGTGTAGGAAATAAACCAAGATTAGAATTCCTAAGTAGTTTAGAATTTATTATTTATGGTATTTCCTTATTTATGTTTAATTAGAATTTGTTAGTTTTATAGGTTCCTAGTCCTAGTTTACTTTGGTTTTTAGTATTATAAATAGGGGTGCCTTGTTACATATTTTCAATGTACAAAAATTACAAGAGTAATTGAGTTATTGAATAAAGCCTCCTACCTACTATTTGTAGATTAATAAGTTTCTTCTATATAACCATTGTTGGGTCTTTCACTTGTGCATATATTATTACCTTGAGTAATATTATTTCCTTCAAATTTGTATCAGAGCTTGTGAGTGATCCTTCTAAAACTCATGTGTGAGATCCAACACATATAAAAGAATATGAGTAGTTCATATATAGTCCCTTGTCCCATTTTTGTGTTTGATGGAAAAATAATTTTGAGCTTTGGCATTCACAAATGATACATTTTTTCAAAGTTGTTGAATTATCGTCTATTATTGAAAAAGGATTCGTGGAAGTCCCAAAAGGCACAACATTGACTAGTGAAGCTACAAAACAATTGGAGAAAAATAGACAATTGGATGATAAGGCTCATTTTAATCTGGATAGCAAGGTTGAATTTGATGTATATAGTAAAATTTTACATGCTAAGTCAGCGAAGGAGGCTTGGACAATTTTGGAGAATTCACATCGAGGTTCTGCAATTGTAAAAAGAGTCAAATTGCAAGAGCTTAGAAGACGATATGAATTACCTCAAATGAACTCAACTGAGTTCGTCAAAGAATTTTTCACAAGCGTAACTAATATTGTCAACGATATGAGAACTAACGGAGAAAACTTAGATCAAGTTAAAATTGTTGAAAAAGTACTACGATCATTGAGTACAAAATTTCACACCAAAAAGACAGTTCTTGAGGCCACCAAAGATCATAGCACTTTGACACTTGATGATTTAGAAGGGGAATTATGACATACGAGATGTCCTTGAATAAACAGATAATAGAAAAATTTGATGAAGTATTGCAGGCAAATGTGGATCAACCTAATACAAAATAAGAAATATCAAACTTGGCTGAGACAAATCAAAGGTGTCAAAATTTCAGAGGTAGAGGGCAAGGGAACAGAAGAAATTTTCGAGGCCATGGTAGAGGTAATTATTCATACCAATAGAAAAATAATAATAATTTTAGGAAGGAACAACAAAGTAATCAAAATTTTCAGAAACATGACAAATCAACAATTCAGTGTCATAATTGTGAAAATTTGGACACTAACAAAGAGACTGTTGGTTTGAAAAATCAGGTAATAGAGAAGTACATGCAAAAGTGGCTGAAAATTATGGAGATAAACAACAGACTTTATTATTCTCTAGCTCAGAAACAAAAGAAAAAAAAGGAACAAATAGTTTATAGATTTTGGGTGTAGTAACCATATGTCTGGGGATAAGGAATTATTTGTTGATCTAGATGAATCAATTAGAGCTACCGTATGACTTGGTAATAACTCTAAAGTGCCTGTTGTTGGAAAAGGAAAAATTCCAATTACTTCAAAAAATAACTCTTCTCACTTTGTATCTGATGTTTATTTTGTTCCAAGTCATCATCATAATTTGTTGAGTTTAGGACGACTGACAGAAAAAGGATATGACTTGCGATTTAAGTATAGAATTGGGACTATTAGCGATGGTAAATTAGTATTAATTACAATGATAAAAATGAATCAAAGTCGTTTATGGCCTCTTTATCCCAACTGTGAAGATTTAACTTGCTTTAGTTCTGTGAACTCTAATGATACTTGGTTGTGGCATCTACGCTTTGGGAATCTGAATTTTTGAAGTTTGAAATATCTTGCAAAAAATAAACTAGTTGACGGTTTGCCTTTTGTTGATATTCCTTATACAAAGTGTGATTCTTTCATTTTGGGAAAGAAGTATAGAGAACCTTTTCAAAAAAGGCAAAGCTTGGAGGGCTAATGCACCATTGGCGCTAATTCACTTAGACTTGTGTTCGGTTGAAGTTCCCTCCAATGGAGGTAGTAAATACTTTATTACTTTTATTGATGATTTTAGTCGAAAAACTTGAGTATATTTTCTAACAAATCAGTCTGATGCATGTGAAGTCTTTAAATTCTTTAAAGTTTACTTAGAAAGGCAAAGTGGAAACTTTGTTAAGACATTAAGAACTGATAGGGGCATTGAGTTTCTTGTTTGTGATGACTATTTGAAGAAGTGTGGCATTAAACATCAATTGGCTGCTAGATATACTCCTCAACAAAATGGTGTAGCGGAAAGAAAAAAATAGAACAGTGATGGATATGGTGAGATCAATGATGCATTCCAAAAATATTCCCAAAGAATTCTGGGCAGAAGTTGTCTCATGTGTGATTTCTGTTCTAAACAGATGTCCAACTCGATCCAATTTTGGAAAGACTCCACAAGAAGTTTGGACTGGTAAGAAACCAAATATCTCTCATCTAAAAGTGTTTGGTTGTCTTGCTTATACTCATGTTCCTTATGTTTTGAGAAAGAATTTAGAGGATAAGACAGAAAAATGTATCTTTATTGGCTACAGTCATGACACAAAAGGTTACAAGTTATTTAATCCAAATACAGGGAAAGTAATTATTAGTAGAGATGTAACTTTTGATGAATACAATACTTGGGAATGGTCAAAGAAATTTTTTGAGTTGCCTAGGTCTGAACCAATAGTTTCAACTATGGAGGAAGGAAGTTCTAGAAGATATCAAGAGGAACAAGTAGCTCGTCTTGTTCAAACAGAAACATCGATTCGTCCACAAAGAAATCACCAACTACCAGCCCGTTTATGTTGTTGACAATAATAAAAAAAAATCCAATGAAGATATTGTGAACTTTGCACTATTTGTCGATTGTGATCCAATTACTTTTGAGGAAGCTGCGAAAGATGATAATTGGATGAATAAATTCATGCTATTGAGAAAAATAACACTTTGGGAGCTGACATATTTACCGCCTTCAAAACAACAAATTAGAGTCAAGTGGGTATACAAAATCAAATACAAACCATCTGGAGAAGTAGATCGCTTTAAGGCAAGATTAGTTGTTAAATGATACAAACAGAAGGTAGATATTGACTATTTTGAGGTATTTGATCCTATTTATAGACTTGATACTATTCGAATAATTATTTCTCTTGCTGCAAATAACTGCTGGAAAGCCTGCCTTATAAAAGGGTTTTTCAAGTGATTGCTCGACAGGACTTAGATCTGAAATACATCAAATAGATGTTAAATCTGCTTTCTTGAATGGTGTTCTTGAGGTAGAAGTGTATGTTGAGAAGCCTATGGGATATGTCAAAAAAGGTTTAGAAAATAAAGTTTACAAGTTGAAGAAGGCATTATATGGGTTGAAACAAGGTCCAAGAGTTTGATATACTTGCATTGATTCTTATTTTATGGGACATGGTTTTCATAGATGTCTTTATGAGAATACACTATACATAAAATCCAATATTGATGGAGACCTCATTGTGTGCTTATACGTAGATAATTTAATACTTACTGGCAATAATCCTAAACCAACTTCTGAGTTTAGGGAGGCTATGATTAGCGAATTTGAGATGTCTGGTTTGGGATTAATGTCTTATTTTCTTGGCATTGAAGTTTCTCAATTGAAAGAAGGAATCTTTAACTCTCAGAAAAAATATGCGAGTGATATTTTGAAAAGATTTAATATGGACAAAGCCAAACCAATCTTGACTCCTATTGAAGAGAAATTGAAGTGGACCAAAGATGGAAATGGTGATTTTGTTGATGCTACATATTTTAGAAAATTGATAGGGAGTCTAAGATACTTGACTTCTACAAGGCCTGATATTACTTATGGAGTTGGATTAATTAGCAGATTTATGGAGTTTCCGCGTCAATCTCACTTGCAAGCCACCAAGAGAATTTTGAGATATATTCAAGGTACACAGTCTGATGCATATTTTATTCAAAGACTAATGATAGTAATCTTGTTGGATTTGTTGATAGTGATTGGGCCGGTGATATGATGCAAAGAAAAAGTACTTCTGGCTATGCATTTTATTTGGGATCTAGTGTATTTTCATGGTCTTCAAAGAACAACAAGTTGTTGCTTTATCAACTGCTGAAGAAGAGTATATGGCCGCAACAAATAGTTCTACACAAGCATTATGGTTGAGAAGGATGCTTGGATTTCTTCAACACAAGCAAGATAGTCCTACAAAAATATTTTGTGATAGCAAGTTTGCAATTACATTAACAAAGAATCCAGTTTTTCATGGACGTAGCAAACACATTGACATCAAATGGCACTTCATTCGTGACTTGGTCCAAGATAAATAGATAATGGTTGAATATTGCAAGACCGAAGAACAAATTTATGATATATTCACAAAGCCATTAAAATTGGAGTTGTTCATAAACTTGAAGAAGATGCTAGGCATGGTCACATTTGAAGATCTTACTTTAAGGAAGGCTATGTAGGAAATAAACCAAGAATAGGATTCCTACGTAGTTTAGGATTCCTTGGTAGTTTAGGATTTATTATTTATGGTATTTTCTTATTTATGTTTAATTAGGATTTGTTAGTTTTGTAGGTTCCTAGTCCTAGTCTACTTTGGTTGTTAGTATTATAAATAGGAGTGCCTTGTTACATATTTTCAATGTACAAAAATTACAAGAGTCATTGAGTTATTGAATAAAGCCTCCTACCTACTATTTATAGATTAATAAGTTTCTTCTATATAACCATTGTTGGGTCTTTAACTTGTTCATATATTATTAACTTGGGTAATATTATTTCCTTCACATTGCCTTTTATTATCCCTTTTCATCATTAGAATTATTCAAGTCAATCCATCACCAAGTCCCATTATTCCCCAACACATACCACAAGGAAATACACGATTTTATACATTTAACAAGGGTCAAGAAATCCACTTGCCTCAAACAATCGAGCAATTACTCTGAGATTTGAGTATTTCCCTTTCGTTGGACTTCCAAATAAATGCAACCTATTCACATAAATAATTCCGATAAGATTTCTAAATTAATTACACTCATATTTCTATAATCCAGTTCCTAATTCATGATGCCAACAAATACATTAAGTATCATCTTCCTAAATTTTAAGTCTAGGATTAAGTCTAAATTACTCCAAAAAAATCAAAAACTAAATTATCATAGGTCATTAATGCATAATGATACTCCACTAGAAGCTTGGCATACTACCCAAAGTAATGACAAAATAACTTCTAAATGAAAGGATTAATTAATATCTATCGCATCCTTATCAAACTATCATCATCTCATGATTACATTAACCTAAATTTTAAAATTTGCCGTCCAATTATAATTATCCATCAGTTAAAAAAACTTAAGTTCATTAATTGCATCCAAATACAATATAATAAATGCATTATCCTCCAACTCCAAGTGACCACGTTATGTACCGAAGCAAAAAATGGAATTTTTTGAAACCTTTACCTGAAGACGATGCCACTTCGTGTTGACGCCATATGTAAATCTCGTGGAATTCTTTTTTTTCCTCTTAAATTATGACCCAAAATTCTCAACCCTAATACTTTATTTTCCTATATGGGTCAAGTGGTATATGATATTAAATAAATTATAAACTTTAACCCATTAAGCATTAACTAAAATTAGTTATTTAATAAATAACCGTCAATTAATTAACTATAGTTGAACGAATAGTTCAAAATTGTCCAAAATGACCTTTGGGGTCATTACATTATCCACCACTAAAACCCATGTTCCTCCTCGAACATAAAGTAAGAGAAAGTACCTAAAGCTTCGAAAAACTGAGGATATCTGGCACACATATTGGACACTGCTTCCCAAGTTGTCTTACCAACTGAATGGTGCTTCGACTGCACCTTCCTAGAAGCAATCTCCTTGGTCCTAATATTTTGGACCTACCTATCCAAAATGGCTATAGGCTCCTCCTCAGAAGATAAGTTTGGACCCAACTCAATTGAATCAAGAGAAAAAAACATGGGACTTATTCGGTATGTAGTTCTTAAGCATGGAGAGATGAAACACAAGATGAACAACTGACAAACTAGGTGGCAAGGCCAACTTATAGGTCATCTCTCCAACTCGTCCCAAAATCTCAAATAGATCGGGGAATCGAGGGCTAAGTTTGCCTTTCTTTGCGAACCACATAACACCCTTCATGTGTGACACTCTAAGCCAAACATGATCGCCTTCCATAAACTCTAGTGCTCAAACCCTTTTTTCTGCGTCACTCTTATGTCGACTCTAGGTTGTCAACAATCTATCCTAAATCATACAAACCTTCTCCATTGCATCTCTAAGCAAGTCGGTATCCAAAGAGTCCATCTCCATTGAATCAAACTGATCAGAGATCTACACCATCTGCCATACAATGCCTCAAATGGAGCCATCTGAATACAATGCCTCAAATGGAGCCATAAAATGTCGATCCCATCTAACACCAAGATCTATCACACAAGCTCAGAGCATGTCCTCTAACACCTCGCTCAGACTTTCCATCTGTTTGAGGGTGAAACATTGTACTCATATCTAACCGAGTACCCGAACAATGCTGTAATGCCTTTCAAAAATGGCAAGTGAACAGTGAACATTGATTAGAGACAATAAAAATGGGGACTTCATGTAATCGCATAATCTGACTGATATAAAGTTCGGATAACATATTTGCCGTATACTTCACCTGAACCGAAATAAAGTGGGCAAACTTGGTTAGCCGGTCAACAACAACCAAAATGGAGTCAGAACCACTCGTTGTGGTAGAAAAACTTACAACAAAATCCATAATGATCCGCTCCTACTTCCAAGTAAAAATAAGCATCCTCTGAGATATACCCTCGGGCCGCTAGTGCTCTCACTTGACCTGTTTGAAAGCCAAACACCTAGAAACAATGCAATATCCCTCTTCATTCCACACCACCAGTAATGCTGACTCAGATTATGATACATCTTCGCCACTTTTGGGTGGATGGAATATCGAGAACAATAGATCTCCTCTAGACCGAATCTAATCAACTCACCCATATTGGGCACACAAATCATGCCTCTGTTCCTCAAGATACCATTGGAATCAAGGACAACCTCCTTGGCTTCCCCTCTCAACACTTTGCCTCGAATGAGACAGAACTTCTCATCATCAAACTGGTGCTCACAGATCTACTTGACTAAGGAAGACCGAGCCTCAATAAAAGAAATCATGCCACCACTCTCCTCTAAAATCCACAACCAGACAAGACTGTTAGCTAATCTTTGAATGTCTCTAGCGAACGGTCTCTCCTCAATACTAAGCGTGGCAAGATTTCCCATGCTAGGAGTCTTCCTAGTCAAAGCATCAGCCACCACATTGGCCTTCCTCAGATGATATAGAATGGTCATGTAGTAGTCCTTCAACAACTTAATCCATCTACGTTGCCTCAGTATATTGAAGACTTTAGTGATCGGTGAAGATCTCACAATGTACCCCATACAAATAGTGACGCTATAACTTAAGCACAAAGACCACGGTTGCTAACACCAAATCATGAGTAGGGTAGTTATTTTCATGGGCCTCAACTGCCTAGAAGCATAAGAAATTACCTTCCCCTTCTGCATCAATGCACCACCCAAATCGACTCCTGAAGCATCACAATAGACAGTAAAGGCCACACCCTCCTCAGGTAGAGTCAACACAAGGGCCGAAGTCGACAAAGTCCTGAGCTTTTGAAAGCTCTCCTCATACTCATGGAACCACTGAAAACCCCCATCTTGTCAAGTAAATGTGGTCAACAGAGCTATAATAGTAGATAAACTCTGAACAAACCATCAGTAATAGCCTATTAATCCCAAAAAACTCCAAATCTTGGTAGAAGAAGTAAGTCGCATCCAGCCTCTAACTGCCTCAATCTTGGTCGGATCTACTTTAATACCCTTCTTGGACACCATGAGTCCTAACCATGCTAAAGAAGTAAGCCAGAATTTGCACTTTGAGAACTTGGCATACAACTTCTCTTCCCTCAACCTCTGAAGTACAATCCTCAAGTGTCGAACATGGTCCTCCTTAGTCCTGGAGTACACCAAAACATCATTGATGAAGAAAATCACTAAAGAATCTAAGTATGGTCGAAACACCATGTTCATCTATTCCATGAAAGTTGCAAGGTTGTTAGTCAACCCAAAGGAAATCACTAGGAACTCATAATGCCCATACCGAGTTCGAAATGTTGTCTTAAGGATATCTGATAACCTATTATTGAAGTGATGGTACCCGAACCTCAAACCAATTTTAGAGAACGATGATGCTCCCTAAAGGTGATCAAATAAGTCATCAATACGCGGAAGAGTATACTTGTTCTTCACTGTTATTTTGTTCAACTACATGTAGTCATACATATTCTCATAATTCCATCCTTCTTCTTCACAAACAATATTGGGGCACCCCAAGGTTACACATTAGGGGGAATGAACCCCTTACTCAAAAAATCATGTAATTGTCCTTCAACTCCTTCAACTTTGTGGGAGCCATATGCTAGGGAGGAATCGAAATGGGCTTAGTGGCTGACTCTAAATTAATAGAAAAGTCATTATCTCTATCAGGAGGAACACCTCAGATGGGAACATATCTGGAAACTTTTGGACCACGGGAATAGAATCTATGGGAGGTGGCTCAACACTAGTGTCAGAGATGAAGGCTAAATAGGAAAAACACCCTCTCTTCACCCATCTCTGAGCACAGATGAAAGAGATAGCTTTGTTAGGGTAAGAACCACTAGCACCCTTCCACTCAACCGTCAGAATACCAGGCAATTCTAAGGTAACAGTCTTAACATTACAATTAAGAATAACATGATAAGGAAAGCCAATACATACCCAAGATAACATCAAAGTCTACCATCCCTAGAATGACCAAGTCTACAAAAGTGTCATACTCCATTAAAAAAACAAGACAATATCGATACACTCGATCCACCACTAAGGGCTCACGCACGGATGTAAAAATACGAATATGTACAGGCATGTTATCACACATCATATCAAATCCAACAGCAAAATAAGATGACACATAAGAGAAAGTAGACCCTGGATCAAACAACACAGATGTAGATCGATAGAAGACTGGTACATTACCTGTAATAACTGCATTAGACGCTTTATCCTCAGGTCTTCCCGGAAAGCATAACACTAGCCCTCGCTGCCACCTCCAACCTAGGTTACCCTCTACCCCAACTCTACTGAGTTGCAGCACCAAAAACAAAAGATCTACCTCCTCTACATGACTGAACTCTACCTCGACCTCTGCCCTATGGTACCGGTTGTCTAGTTTAAAATGAAGAATTAGCCCGGGGTCCTCCATGACCTCTCTGGAAAGGACACTATTGCATCATGTGATCGAGATCTCGACAATTGAAGCAAAACCTCTAATTTGGGAACTGCTGGGCGGATACTGAAAACGCACTATAATTACCTCGCCATGTACGTCACTGTTGTGAACCGTACAAGCCCTGGCCCACACTATAAGACTCACGAGGTATAAATGACCACCCTCAAATGTTGGCATATATGCATGAAGGGTCCCTGATACTGAAAGGAACCACTCTCTTTGTGTGATCCCCTGCCTCTAGATGAGGCACCAGAAAACTGATCTGATGTACAAACCCTGTTAGGGTCCCCAAACTCCTCTCTCTCCATCAATTATGCCTCCTTGGTGGCTCTCACAATGGACTAGAAGGCATCCCCCCTCACGAGATTCCTTGAACATAACTGATCGGATAGAGAAAGTCAACCCCCTCACAAATCTATGGATCATCTCCGTCTCATCTGGAATAATGTCCAAAGCATGCCTAGACAACTAGAAAAAATGGGCCTCATACTTTACAACAGATAAGTTATTATGTTTCAAATTCTTAAACCTCAAGCGACTTTCCCCTCTTACGCTCCAAGGGACGAAGTAGTCACAAAAGTCACAGGAAAATATCTCCCATCTCACTATAGGAGATCCAACTAGCAAAGACCTTGAATAAACTCTCTACTACTCTCTCGGTGGCCATGAAGTTGGAGGGTAGCATACCGAACCCCATGTGACTCAACTAATTCAAGAACCTCTAAGAACTCTCGGCATGTAGTCAAAAACTCATGAGCGTCCTCGATATTCCCACCCTGTAACTGAGGTGGGTTCATCTTCCAGAATTCCTCATACCTACGCTACTCATCCTCTGTCAGAAAACCAACGGTGCACCTTGATCCTCAACTGCTAGTGCAAGATCATTTCTAATCACAAGATCCACTAGTGGCTACCCTACGAGATCTTGAATAACTAGAGCCTCCTGCTGCTCTGGGGTTTAAGCCCCCACTCTATTCTAAGAGTCTTGTGGTAAGCCGGTTGCACCACCGCCCAGAGTAAAGCTCTAAAGCACACTAAACACCCTCAATAATGTATCCTGAAGCAAAGGTGTGGTTGCAAGCTCTGGAAGAACCTGGTCCTACCAATCATCAATCTGAGGCTCTAGAGAGACCTCTATAGCACCGCCCTTCGTTGGTGCTGCTCTATGGGCACGACCTCTAGCTAGTGTCATTCTATGGGAACAACCACTAGCTCGGGCTCTACCCCTACCCCTAGTTGGGGCCTCAATAACTATTTCGGGGACTGCATCCCCTGTACCACCAGTAATAGTAACTGCATTCCTCGATATCTATCAAAATAACATGTGATAACACAATACTAAAGAAGGTAACAACACACGATGAGAAAGAATGAACAAAAAAGAATTTCCTAACACTCTTCATAGCCTCTCGGACATAAGTACAGATGTCTCCGTACAGATCCTCAAGACTCTACTTAGACTCGTTTTGTATACATGTGAGACCTATGAACTTGGGGTTCTGGTACCATTCTGTCACGACCCAAAAATAGACGTGATGGCACTCGTCTCATCCCACCAAGACAAGTCAGCATTAACCTAACCATTATGATAAAGTGTGAAAATAAAATAAACTTAGAAGTTTAATAGCAAATACTAATGCAGATAACAAGTCAACTTAATTAAACCCCCAAAACTTGTTGTCACGTGCACAAGCATCTAATGTATTACAATAGATGTGAAAGAAAAACACAAGTCTCAATTGATATTGTCTCTAAAGCAGAACAAAATCATAAATATGAGTAAGAAGGTCCGCTGGGATGACAAACAAATACCTGACAAATCTCCACATCAAGCCTTGGAGAAGAAGAGGGTAGAGAGTATCATAAAGATCTGGATTCAACCTACACAACTGTATAAGCAAGGGATGAGTACCAAAGCACACGGTACTCAGCAAGAAAACGACAAAACACAAAGCTAAGAATATAGAAACAGGTACCCTTTACACTCCAACCGAACCTTCAAAGCTACAACATGTATAAAACCAGCCCAACCTAACAGTGCATAATTTAAATAGTTCATAGCTCTATGGCAACATTCTATCAATTTCTGCTCAACAATACACTAGATAAAGTCATCAATGACAAATTCCATAAAAAAGAACTCATAAGTTCACCGTGATAAAAGTATGCAATACAATGAAATGAAATGTCAAGTATGACGATGCATGTCAGACCTAGTGATACACACCCGCTAACTCTCAGTCCGTGACCCATGTGGGACATATATGTCCATACATCCATTGCAGCGCGTGACACGTCCCTTGATAATTGAATTTGTTGCGGCATGTGACACATTCCTCGATAATATAATTGGTCATGGCGTACGACACGTCCCTCGAATCATAATAATATTCATCGTGGTGTGCAACACGTCCATCGAAATGGTACCTCCTCTTTAATTTCTTATTCTTCCTCAATTCACATAGCACTTGTCATAACCATGTCTAAGAATCAATGCAAATGACATATTACACAATTAATGAGGAGATGACTATTTCCATAATAATGCACAATTCACAACAACACAATCGTGATACAACATCAACAATTAATCAATAAGCCATTCGAACTATTCTCAATACATCACACATCAATAATTAATCACATTGCCTTTTATTATCCCTTTTTCATCATTAGAATAATGCAATATGGACAAGTCAATCTATCACCGAGTCTCATTATCCCTACCACACACCACAAGGAAATACACAATTTTACACACTTAACAAGGGTCTAGAAATCCACTTGCCTCAAATAATCGAGCAATTACTCCGGGACTTGAGTCTTTCCCTTTCGTTGGGCTTTCAAATCAATGCAAGCTATTCATTAAATAATCAAGATAATATTTCTAAATTAACAACACCCATATTACTAAATCTAGTTCCTAATTCTGAATGCCAACCAATACGTTAAGTATCATTTTCCTAAATTTTAAGCCTAGGGTTAAGTCTAAATTTCTCAAATATCGTAAATTTGATAATATTCATATAATACAATACATCTAACCTTCAATTACATTCACCCAATATTTTAAAAAAGAAATCAAAACCTAAATTATCATAGGTCACAGATGCATAATGATACTCCATGGGAAGATTGGCATATTGTCCAATGGAACGACAATATAGCTTCTAAGTGAAAGCATTAGTTAATATCTATCACAACCTTATCAAACCTCATCATCTCATCATTACATAAACCCCAAAATTTACAATTTTCCCTCCAATTATAATTACCCATCAGTTAAGAAAACTTAGTTCATTAATTGCATCTACACACAATATAATTAATAAATGCACTATCCTCCAACTCCAACTGACCACATTATGTACCGAAGAAAGAAAATTTTGAAACCTTTTTATGAAGATTATGCGACTTCATGTTGACGTTGTACGTAAGTCTCGTGGAATTCTATTTTTTCCCTTAAATTATGACCCAAAATTCTAACTCTAATAATTTATTTCCCTATATGGGTGAAATGTTATATAGTATTAAATGAATTATCTTTGACCCATTAAGCATTAACTAAAATTAGTTATTTAATAAATAACTGTCAATTAATTAACTATATTTAAACGAATAGTTCAAAATTCTCCAAAATGACCTTTCGGCTCATTACACAAATAATACAAATACCACAATAATGTTGAAACTATACAAATAATAACTAGGACGTATACTTGCTGATATTTACCACAATTTAGATCTTATACAAATATAATTGTTTTCATAACTTACACAAACCAAATGCCTCAACTAATTGTATAAATACGAAAATTAATTGATAAACACACATGAATCTATTATATAGGTACAACTATAATTTTGAATTTTTTTTCGCTATAAATCTTGAAATATGTAATGTTATACAAAATAACAAGAAGAATTAAAATATATTATACTAATTAATTTATACAATTTACCTAAATTCCTTCCACATCTTGTTGGTTCATTGAATCTGATTGGATCACGACTTCTTCGGATGATATTAATTTATTGCTTGTAGATGCAATTTCTTTCACATTGCACTTGTAATTTGAAATCAGAACGTCATCTAAATTGTCTTCTTTCTGTTCATCTCCTTTTTTGTTCTTATTTTTGAAATTAAAAACATGCATAAGTTGTTGAAATCTGGGAGCAAAATTTGAGAGGGAAAGAAGAAACTTTTGCCCTGAAAATTTGGGAGCATGATTTGAGAGGGAAGAAGAAATTTTCTAAATTTTGAAATCTGATTGTGCTTGAATGAATTAAGGATAAAACTAAGTAAAAATACTATGCAAAGAGAGGAAGTCTACTTTATATAAATGGGGAAAATTGAATCATACAAAATCAAACGTGGCCAAGTAAATAAATGTAATCATTTAAAATTTATTAAGTATAAAGTTATAAAATGATTCAGATTATATTAAATCATGAATATGTTAGTCCAAATAAATATTATCGATTAATATAATTGAGTTAATTATCTAAGTTCAATAAATATGGATTTAATTAAAGTCTAAATTAATTGATTTGGGCTACAATAGATGAACCCAGTTTGGTAAGTCTAATGTCATCTCATCCTAGAGGCTCATTTTGGTGCCACATGGCAAATGATGTGGCATACCAAGTCCAACATAGAAGCCAATAGGATCATTCCATGTGTCAAAAATGATAAGCCCGCTTCATAAAGTCCATATGTCATGTCACTTAAATCTGATTTGCCGAAGGAAATCTTGTTTCTATCACAACTCCTCTATTCTAAAACTATAATAGGGGTCCTCATAATTCAGAAAAGGAACCAGAAAATTCTAAACAAGAAGTTAGAGAAAACTCGTGGATCAAACGCCATAGATTTCTCTATAAAATACAAGTTTAAGAATGAAAGAATTAAAGTTCAATAATGATCAATATCAAGACCACCAGATTCAAGAACAAGCTCGAAGTTCTTGAATTCAAGTAAAAGTCAAGATCAAGATAAAGTTCAAGTTGAAGTTCATCAAAGATTCAAGAACTCCAAAGCTCTTGAATCCAAGATCAAGTTCAAGACAAATTCAAGATCAAGCTCAAGAGCCCTTGAATTATATCCAAAAATAAGAATTAGAGGAATCATATATATTGTAACACTTACACTTTGAAATCAATAAATACGATTGTTATAATAATTTTTTGTCTTGATCATCGTTTTCTAGACTTGAAATTTATTGTTTACGAATTCGGTCATGCCTAGTGGGACAATCTCTACCTCTCATAAACTTTTCAAGCATCAAAGAATATCAAAATGTCTTACACTATAGAAGAACAACTGATAAGCTTGAATAAAGCAATTGAAGGCTTGCCAAAGTGCGCACACGAACAAGATACAAAACTTTCCAAGCTAAAAAATAAGATGGATAGCATAATTGAAAGAAGATCGGGTCAAGCACCTTTGAAGCTTCCTAGAATTCAAGATGAAGGAAAATGTTGCATAAAGCAAACAAAGATCAAAGATATTCCTCTCTCTGATGAAGGTTTGATTCCTATTGATCAATCGAAGGACTTTATTATAGAGGCTATCGAAGACAAATGTGATTCCTCATCCAAATTTTCTCTCACATATGCGAAGTCTTATACATAAAGGATTGATAACTTGGAAATTCGTAAGTGATATCAACCTCCTAAGCTCCAACATTTTGATGGTAAAAGAAATCCCAAACAACATATAGCTTATTTGTAATACCCCAGAAACTAGTAGACTAAACTAAAGCTTGACGTGAGGGTTAGAGTCGTAGATATAACTTCCCGTACTTAAAATGAAGGGTGTTGGGTTAGAACTTCAAGGTACGACTCCCCAAGGACCAACCATGGGTCCTTGAGGAGGACTCTTCAAAACTGCCCAAGAAAGTGCCCAAGGCCATCCACGAAGAGGACTCACGCCCTTTAGGTCCACCCACACTCCGTGGGTGAGGGGCCGTGGTTTAGGGCCCTGAAAATCAAGCCTTTGAACCCCAACCCACATTCACTAGCATGGGCCATGGGTCCAACCACGGTCCGTCAGTGGTGGGTCGTGGGTGAGGCCTGAAACCGCCTTTTGATGGTGAAGTCTAGGGGTACTTTGGGGTTTTCCATTTTTAATTAATATCAAGTGATGTCATTTTAGCCTATTTTTAAACACCTATATAAGTATTTTAAACCCCTAAACTAACTCATCCAAATCATTATTTCTAATTCCCAAGTCCAAACAATTTTTCCCCAAATATTGTCTCTCTAGAACTTCAAGGAAGAAGAAGAAGAAGGAAGTTGGAGCTAGGGTTGAAGGAGCAAGGTTTTCTTCTCAAATTCATTGGATTTCAAACCTAAGCTATGGTAGCTCTTCATCCATGGATAGAATTCATCCATGAAGTCCCTTCAAAACCCAAATTTCAAGGATAGAAATCCCCAAAAGCTAGGGTTTGATTCCAAGTCATGGATTCCTTTCAAAAACAATTCTGATGATTTAATTACTTTATATTATGATTGAATTTAACATTTATTTTGGATTTTATGTTGAAATCCCCAAGAATTCATGAAATCCCCATATTCCCAATTTATGACTTTGTGATGTGGGTGAATTGATGAAAGAAGGATATTATGAGATTATGCTTGTAGCAATTGAGCTATATGAATTATGTTATGATCCATGTCTAATGTAGTAATTCTATATGTGTTGATGGAATATGATCTATGGTCGTTGAAGGTCAATGTATGAGAATTATGCATGATTATGAGATTTATCTATGTGCTTTAAGAGCTATTTGAGAGTAAAGTGAATATGATTATGATCTTGTTGTGTGTTGTTGAAAGGGTATTCTTAATTACACACCTATGAATGAAAATTACATGTTGTGAAAGGTTTCCTCACAATATTATGATTCTAAGATTGAAAGGCTATTCTCACTTATTGAATCTATGAGCTATCTTATGAATGATGTTGGATTGAGTGTCGATACATTCTTCCATGAATATGAAATCAAGTTATGACTTAATAAGTACTCCATGGGATGAATGTTTAGCACCGAGTGGATATTGATATGAGATGAAAGCCCTCACGTGAGTTGAGGCGGGGTTTCTAAGAGCAATCTCTTGAGATTGATGCCCTCACGTGAGTCGAGGCCGGATATATAGTAGCAATCTCCTTGTACCATAACTATGTGCCCTTATAGGTTATTTAGCTAGTGGATCCACCTAAGCTAAAATAGTGGTTCTACCTTAGATAAGTAGGTCAACCCTTTTCGGTGTGGGTAACACTGGATTCCATGTTAAGCTCACATGGTCTATGTCAGTTAAGGCTTATTCCCACTATGATTAAATATGAATTATGAATTATGGATACTCAAGAAGCTTTATTTAGTATGAGTGGGATTATGGGATCTTATTCATGCAATGCACAAGTAGGCTTTGAGGGTAGTTATGGTATGTTTCTCTTATGTTATGAAGGTCTATGAAATGATGTATGTTTAATGTGGATTGTTTCTATGAGTTGCTATGAGTGATTAAAGGTAGATGTATGGTCTATGTGAAGTAAGTTAATGATGAGGTCAAAAGAAGGATTAATATGAATGAGGACCTAAAGTGACTTGCTTAGCATGGGTGGGATTATGGGGTCTTATCCATGCATTGCACAAGCTTGCCTTGAGGTGACTTATGAAGTGTTTCTCCTATGTACGTTATGTTAAAACTAAATTGCATTGATTATGTTTATGACTATGCGGTGATCTCTTATGCTTATAACCTATGTCTTATTATGAGGTCTCCTATGCTTATGACTTGTGTTTTTTTTCCACTATCATCAAAATAATGGTTTAACCTACAAATTGCATGTATTCAACTAAAATGTCCCTTTTAGAATGATTTCAAGGTTTTTATGCATGGCTATCATACTTAGTGCATTTTTGTACTAACCCATATTTTTCTACATTTTCCCCAAGTGTAGGGTCTGGTTCTTAAGGAGGTCATCAATTGGTTAAAGCTTGGATTCGACTATTCTCCTAGCTTGTGGTGAGTCCTATGATTCGGGGACGGATATTATCCTTGTAGTTCCTTTCTTGTATTTTCTTTTCGCATTATGTTGTATGGACTGTGACCCTATTTGATTCAAGTATTGTAATAGATGGATAATTGAGACAAGTCTAGACTTTCGCTTTGCTTTTATGAAAAGCTTTATAAGACTTGAAATGTGTTTTACTCTTTATTGTTCTATGCTTATGTTATGATATGCTAAGGGGCTTATATGGTACCTCTAGGGGTTATATGTGCCTTGTTACATCTAGGGAGTACCCCTGGGTCGTGACAAACTTGGTAATCAGAGCACAAGGTCTAGAATGATTCTAGGATGATGTCTCATAAGCCACATCTAGTAGAGTTTGTTCATTATGTGAAGCGCGCCACATATATGAATGAGAGGCTACAAGATGATTAGGAAACTACACTTCTTTCATTACTCTTAAGTCATGTCATAGAGTTTAACTCTATAAAGTCCCTCTCCTAATCCTTCCCTTCTGTCTTCAGGATATGAATACACGAAGGGCTAACACTAGAAGAATGGAGGGTGACAATATGAATGAAAAGTTCCTCAAGTTCCGATTGATCCTTCGGCTATGTCGAATGTGGAGGTTAGGTCAACATTCCAAATGTTGGCCCAAGCCATGACAACTCAAGCCCAAGTCATGATGGCCAAAGCCAATATAGAGGTGATTGCTCCCATAAACCCTAATATGAATTCAACGGCTTCGAGAGTGAGAGATTTTGCAAGAATGAACCCCCCTAAATTTTATGGCTCCAAAATAGAAGAGGATCCTCAAGAATTTATGGATGAGGTTTACAAAGTACTTGCTATTATGGAGGTGACTTCGGTAGAGAAAACAGAGTTAGCCGCTTACCAATTGAAAAGTGTTTCTCAAGTATGGTATAATCAATGGAAGAATAATAGGCCGGTAGGAGCGGGTCCCATAGAGTGGGAAGTGTTTAAATCGGCATTTCCTGATAGGTTCTTTCCCCGAGAATTAAAGGAAGCTAAGGTGGAAGAGTTCATTAACCTTCGTCAAGAAAAAATGAGCGTGAAAGAGTATGCACTAAATTTCACTCAATTGTCCAAGTATGCCCCAACTATGGTAGCAGATTTGAGGGATGAGATGAGTAGGTTTTTGACGGGTGTGTCCGACTTGGTAGTAAAAGAATGTCATTCAACAATGCTCCATCACGATAAGGATATCTCACGTCTTATGGTGCATGCCCAACAAATTAAGGAATTAAAGCTTTAGGAAAAGAATAGAGAGGTAAAGAGAGCTAGAACCGGTGATGGGAACTTCTCCAATGCTAGGTCCGATGAACAAGGTCAACCAAGGTTCAAACAAAGGTTTTCCAACCAAGTTTCCTCTAATGCATCACCAAGGGTCAACAAGGATAGGGTGTCTAACCCTAAATCTCAAGGAGGAAATGGAGGCAGTTCTTCTTTTGAGAGATCTACATGTGCCAAGTGTGGGACGGAACATGCGGGTAAGTGCCTAGCCGGCACAGATGGTTGCTTTGGGTATGGAAAGAGTGGTCACAATATGAGAGATTCCCCGATGCTCATGGCTAAAGGGAGAGAGGCCAAGCAATCTTCTTCTAGTTGTCTGGATCCCAATGCTCCAAAGCATGGTCACAAGCCTATGCACTCTGGTCTAGAAATGACCAAGAAGGCTCTCCGGATGAAGACACTGGTATGTTGATAGTTTCCATATAAATGTAAATGTTTTATTAGATCCCGATGCTACTTATTTGACTTTGATGCTATCCTTGGAGGGGATTGGTTGCATTTTGTTAGATCTCTATTGATTTTAGAACCCGGTAGGGTTATTATGAGTTTTTGGTTATGTCTTTGGGATTGCTTGAAAGAAGTGGTACTTGAGTAATTAGTAGGGGCTTCCTCCCAAGGGGGGTATTATGTGCTTAGATGGAAAGGTTGTTGAGTATCCCGATATCCTCATCTCTTTCTTCTACTCCTATTCTTGATTGAGACAAAGAGTTCCTTTTTGGCTTGTCTTATGTTTTTGAGTCATGGGTGTTTTAGGTGTCCTGTGATCTCCTTGTGTTATGCATGTTCTTGAGAAGTTCTTGATTAGTAAGAAAACGAGTTTTCAGGATTTATGTGTTCCTCATGTTGTTGTGCATTTAGTATAAGTTGCCTATATGCTTCATGAGATGAATTGTTGAACATGCTTTAGTATGCTTTTGAGAGTAATTGCATATTGGCACCATGTTATTGTGTTGAGAATGCTTTTAGTTGGAGAAAGTAGTTCCTCTTATGAATATGTGAAATGTTGAGCTTTAATGCATAATGGGTTGTTAGATGTAGTTCCTACTTCCTTGTGTTGCATTGATCATGTTTGAGATGGAGTTGAAGTTTCCTCCTTTGAATTGTGCATTATTTTGATATTGCATGCATGATGGGTTTCTAGTCTTGAGTCTTTAATTATGTAAGGTGTCTAGATCGTCATTCGAGGACGAATGTTCCCAAGGGGGAGATATTGTAACACCCCAGAAACTAGTATGCTAAACTAGAGCTTGAGTGAGGGTTAGAGTCGTAGATATAAATTCCCGTACTTAAAATGAAGGGTGTTGGGTTAGAACGTCAAGGTACGACTCCCCAAGGACCAACCATGGGTCCTTGAGGAGGACCTTTCAAAACTTCTCAAGAAAGTGCCCAAGGCAGTGACCCACGAAGGGGACTCACGCCCTTTAGGTCCACCCACACCCCGTGGGTGAGGGGCCGTGGTTTAGGGCCCTAAAAATCAAGCCTCTGAACCCCAACCCACGTTCACTAGCATGGGCCATGGGTCCAACCACGGTCCGTCAGTGGTGGATCGTGGGTGAGGCCTGAAATTGCCTTTTGGTGGTTAAGTCTAGGGGTACTTTGGGGTTTTCCATTTTTAATTACTATCAAGTGATGTCGTCTTAGCCTATTTTTAAACACATAATATAAGTATTTTAGATCCCTAAACTAACTCATCCAAATCATTATTTTTAAATCCCAAATCCAAACCAACTTTTCCCCAAATATTCTCTCTCTAGAACTTCAAGGAAGAAGAAGAAGGAAGTAGGAGCTAGGGTTTAAGGATCAAGGTTTTATTCTCAAATTTATTAGATTTCAAAACTAAGGTATGGTAGCTCTTCATCCATGGAGTGTAACACCCCGGAAACTAGTGAGTTGAAATAGTGTGTTGTAGAGTCATGTAGTGGAGTTTTGGAGTGTTGTGTGAGGGTTAAAACTCATAGAAATGACACCCGTACTTATAATGACATATTTAGGGGTTAAACATATGGGTACGACTCCCCAAGGACCACCCAAGGGGTCTTTGAGGAGGACCCCAACACTGCCCAAAAAGCTGTCAAAACATAAGTTCACGGTTGCAATTCACGGCCAGTAGGTTGGTCTACTCCCCATAGATCATGGGAGTAGGTCAAGCCTGAGTGGCCTGCAACATGTAGGGTCTCATGTCCAAACCACGGACCCAAACCATCCCCAGTCAACCCATCCACGGTCTGTGGATGGGGATTCGTGAATGCTGCCAGTTTTTGGTAATTTAGTTTTAAGTGAGGAGTTAAGGGTTAGTTTAGTAATTAGTCTAGGGGTTAGGAGGGGAAATTAGTTATTTAATTAACCTCCTATAAATATTTAATAGACCATAAACTAATCACTTTAAATCATTCATCAAAAGACCCCAAATTACTCTTCAAGAAATCCTCTCTCTAGAAGAAGAAGAAGAAAGGAAGTTGGGGAAGCATCTTAGGGAGATTTTCACCATTGATTCAAGCTTTGTTTAGGGATTTGATTGAAGGTATGTGAATCTTAATCATCCATGGGTTCTTCCACCCATGGAGCCCCCATAGTTTCCCTTCAAGTGTGAACACAAAAACCCAACTCTAGTTAGGGTTGTGCTTGCATTGTGGGTAGGGTTTGGGTGTGATTCCAATCTAGTGGATATCACCCAATTATGAATGAATTAGCTTTGTTTAATGATATTATGATTAATTCATGTGATTTGTATGATGAACCCTAATCTAAATTGATGAATGTCACTCTTTGTGGGTATATGCCATTAGAGGCAAAATTGAAGGTTCTAAAGCAATCTTCCTATTTCAATGTCTTGAATAATAATTGATCATAGTTAGGATCATCTAATAATGAATTTAACTAAACTTTATTGAATAGGAATGATCTTGACTTGTAAAGTTAGAATTGAACCTTTATGATCAAGTATGACTAGAATCACCTTCTAATGAACAATGTGATTGAATAGCTTTAGATATGGATCATGATAGAATGAAGTTAAGCTTGAAATTATGGCTTGTAGCCATGATTGTCAGGGATTTGGAGGTGAAGTGAATATGAGGTGATCTTGATTGAGTATTCTCTTTCTCTTATACACTTAGACATTAATATGCTAGGAGATTTAAGTTCTTTCACATAGAAGGATTCTAGGTTTGCTTAATAACCTAAAATGAATCAAAGCATGTTAGAATAGCTTGAAGTTGTGATGTATGATCCCTTCATGTATAGTTTGGCTTAGTAGAGTAAGACCAAGGTTGATAGCTTAGGATGAGGATCTATACTCTCCTAAGGGACACCTTGACTTAGCATTGTAGGATGCATGTCATGGTAGCATGAGATAGTAATAGTCATGGTAGCCTAGGATTGGGGATTTATACTTTCC
>JAJOOS010010578.1:0-28879 GCA_029582725.1 Solanum chiquidenum
TTAATTAATTGT
Source organism: Solanum chiquidenum (assembly GCA_029582725.1). NCBI lineage: Eukaryota > Viridiplantae > Streptophyta > Magnoliopsida > Solanales > Solanaceae > Solanum > Solanum chiquidenum. The sequence goes on from JAJOOS010010578.1 coordinate 13, forward strand.
TGTTTTCTTGGAAATACTTTGACTAATTGGATATAATCGTGGGTTAAAGTAAAGTCTAAACCATTTTCCTTGTGGGATCGACCCCAACCTACAAGTTGGGTTCTTTACTTGATAACGATCGCTTAGGCTTGAAGTTGTGCTCGCTTCACTCTTGTAGTGCCTTGATACTTCTTTTTCATTGAGTCTCATGTATCCTTGGAAGTTTCTTTGCAAAGAATCCTTTCCAAGATAGGACGTTGAATATCCTGAAAGATAATTTTTTGCTTTCAAATCTTTCAGTTTTCTTGCTTCAAACTCCGCCTTTTGACCATTTGTTAAAACTTCGCCTTCCGCTGGAACACCAATGTCGTCTTCCACAATTAGCCAATACTCCTTTGACCTTAGAAAGTTTTCCATCAGGATACTCCAATGGTCATAATGACCATCAAACGGGGAATGGCTGCTTGAACAAAGTTGCTAACTGAAGCCATAGAAAAAATAAAATTTCTGGGTAAACTCTACCTCACAGGTGTTTTTTTTTCTTTTTCTTCTGGATCTAACCTTGCTCTGATAGCACTAATAAAATATGCTAAGCAGAACAATGAATAAAGCAGGTAGAAATACTCAACACAACAAAACAAGAAACTGCGTAACTCTCTTATTTCAATAGCAACAAGATAAGTCTATTATATAGACTTTTACAGATATTTTCTTGCTAAGCACTAAACCAACAAACCCACTACTGCTAGGACTTCTAACAAACTCTTCTTCTAAAGTAAAAACATGTCTACTTCCTAATAACTAGGAGTTGAACAATTCAACTAAATAAAAGACCAACAAACGTGAAATAAATAATTCGTAAATAAAATAACACTTCCAACACTTGTGTGGTGAGGTTGTCTTGAACATTGTGCTTGATGACACCTAGAATTTTCCCCGTTGGTCTGAGTGATTAAGTGAACCAAGCAATTGAAATGATCTTAGGCGATTTTTTTTAGAGTGAGCCATTTTGACAATATACCTCTTTGTGGCCAACCTTGTGAGATGTGTGAACCTTGCTTTACACCTTTTGAGCCTATCCTTTTCTTGGAAGAAACTTGAACAACTTTGACCTCTTTATCCCATAACACATAACCTTCATGAAGTATTGATTCGTTAGAATAGCCAACTTAGGACAAAAGCCTAAGTTGGGGGTGTGGTGAAAAAGAAGGAAAGTCAAGAAGTGTGAAAAATTCCCCCTTTGATGGATTGTTTTGAAAAATATGGAACCCCTCCATGTTAAAAAAAAGAAGAGAAGAAAAAGAAGAAAGAAAAGAAAAATACTGGAAAAGATCAAAAGTTGTGAAATAAAGTGTGTGAGAATAGTAAAAAATGGGATATCTGGTGATTCATGTTTAGTTGAATAATGGGGTGGATTATGAACATGTTTGAATGTGAAAGAGGAGGAGAAAAAGTGATTTTCAGGCCATATTTCATGAAGGTAGAAGTCACTAAGCCTAAATGACTATACCTTTACACTCAACCTCATTGCAAGCCTTAAAAAGACCTTTGTGATCTTTAGTGAGCTGAAATGAATGTTTGGAAAATAAGGGCAAGCCTATGGGTGGAGTCATGCATCTGTTCGTCTTTTTGAGTGTGATAGTTGTATGTGATTCCGAGACCTTAAATATTTGAGAAATTTTGTGGGAATGTGGAATCATCTTTGTTGTGAGGGCATTTGAGTACCTTTGTTGACCTTAACTTGCATTTGAAGCAAGCATTGTGAACTTGAGTAGAGTTTTAAATTCTCAAGTTGGAGAATTAGAGTTTTTCTCTTAGTTTTTGAGTTCCAATGTAGACTTTGAAGCTTTTGAGGCTCAAACTTGAATATTTGCAAGTGGGTTTTTGAATTTATCCAATTTGGACCATTGTAAAGACTTGAGAACCTTTACTCAGATCATGGCTAATGTATTTGGTAATCGTTTCTCTATTTTTATGATGTGTATCTAAAATCCCAATTCTTGGGGTGTGATCATGTGTTTATTTGTCAAATTATTTTATGGGTATTGTTGTTTAATTATAAAATTGTTGTTTTAATGTGGGTTTAATCATTAGCTCTATTTTAATATATGGATTGTAGTTGCAAATGCAATTCTAGTTTAGAGCTCTTGGCTTTTTTGAGAGAGTGGTTTTGGAACCAAAGTTGTTGATTAATGATTGTAGGTATTCGGTTGATATGGGTTTTGTTCGAGAGAGTGAATCCTAAACTCAGTTCTACCTATCTAGCTCGAGGGAGTGGATACATTAAGGTTGTGGGTTGATTATCTTGTTAAGCTTGTCCATGTTCGAGAGAAATCGCCTGAATCGTAATAGTTGTTCGATAGAAAGCTATTGTACTTATGACCCAGCCTACCCACAATATTTCAGCAAATTATTGTTAAATTTCAATACCTATATAGCGTATTTAACTTATAAACGATCACATCCTGAGAATCCATCTTAATATTGTTGTTTCCCCTGTTTTCGTACTTGTTCTAGCTGTTAATTGCAAATCAAACCCCCCCCCCCCAATCTGATATTCGTTGTCACCCCATTAAATTTGTTTATATTTTTTTGATAATTTATATTCCTATAACCGCTTAGACCAGATTTATACTTCGTAATTGAATTCTAACATTGTACCGCTCCCTATGGGTTCGACCCCAACTCTTTGTTGGGGTTTATACTAGATAACGATTGTCTTTACTCCTAGAATTGGCATAGGTGTAAACCGATACGTTAAATCAGTCGTATTTAAATCAATCTCTCAATAATTATTTTCAATTCAATATATAATAATTTAAATAATTATTAAAAATTTGCTTAGCTTAAGAAATAATTAAATTATAGAGTTAAGCAAAAGACTTTGAAGAATAAAAATTCTAAATATAAATTATAAAAAAAAATATGATAAACTTTTGAATATAAGAATCTCAAATTTTGCCATCAAATGTAAGGATAAGATCTCCAAATAAAATAACAAATAGCTACCGAAATATAAAAAAATTGTTGTAATTCCTCATTTGTTAATTGGTTATGTTTTCTTTCATATCAAATCTCTTTTTATTGTACATTATTGTAACACTTTTATCTTGAAGGCTTTGTAAGCTAATAGAATTTTTTTCATTTCTCATATATTTCTCAACATTTATCATGATGTTACAAATATGACTTTGTTAGGGCCTCTCAGATGAATTACCCTCTAATATAAATAACTATTATTTTCTCTCAATGCATTGTCCCACTAATATTTAAGATTCAATATTTACATTAAGGTTGAAAGATTTATTTATTTGTCCAATTCGAAAGTAGACTCAAAATGGATTTGCTTATTTGAGCAACGTTGATTTGTATCATTTTCAAACCAATCATGAGATGTTTGAACAACTTGAGATGAAGTTATTGAATTTTGAGAAAAGCCCCTTTATGGAAGGACCTATATAAAAGCTCATTTCGGATAAAGGAAATTTCTGACACATATTTAGGCTTCTCCGATGGAGAAAACCCCGACAATTACTTTTATAGTAGCTGCGAGCCTAAGATCAAAGGCAGTTCCAAAAAGGAGTTCCCTATTTCCAGCTTGAAAAAGTAAAGTCTCAGTGCCAGTTGTAAGGTTAGGAAAGCCAGCTATGATAAAATCCTCTTTTCGAGTAGGAATTGATTCGATATTATTATTAGAATATTCAGATTCAACCACTATTCTTCTTGTAAGCTATTTTGTTAGTTGATTTGTTGTGACAAACTTGCAAACACTTGATATATGTTCCTAACTTCCCTTTCTTACATAATTTGGCAACATCTGTGGTTACACCACGTGTTTCACTTGATGCATACTGTCTTTTCTTTTTTCTCTCTTTTTTTCGTCTCAGCTGCTTTTCTCTTGGAAGCTTCACGTTCATCAGGTTGTTTTCTTATACTTTTTACTAGTTTACCTCTCTTTGGATCATAGTTAGGATGTTCAACATAAATTAGGCTTGTACGTTCCCACATATCAAGTTCATGAATTGGAGCAACGACTACCTCATAAATCCTAATTTGAGTAGCTTTCTTGTAATAATCATTTATGAATTTTTATGAATTTTTATGAATTCACTCTTACATTGAATATGCAGGTCACTGCATGTGATACTTATAAGGTCCCATCGAATGCAAAATCAAGTTCTTCCATTTTATTCAACACTTATTGTTCGTCATACATAGTTTGTACTTGAAGCAACAATAATTCAATACTAGTAAAAATTGGTGTAGTTGTTTCTATTTATTTTTTTGGTTAACTAATTTCTACATTTTAGGGCATAAACTTTTTGTTATAGTAAGAAATTGTAAGATTTCATGTTAAATATTATGTATCGAAACAAGTTACAGTAATATTATGTTGGTATAGGAGTACAATGTCTCTCTTGTTATTAATTCTTTTCATTGAGTGTATTCAAATTCCTTCAAGCAGTCCAAGAATAATTTTTTTCTTTCTTTTGAAATTGATTTTATCCCATTGAATAAATCACAAAAATTATTTACAAGCATATCACACTTTGCTGTTTTTCTAAACTTGACTTGCTCTAGAATTTGGGTAATCTATCGTTGAACCAACTTCTAGATTCTTTGTGATCCTCTTCCAACATATATATCCCAATTATTTCATTTCTATACTTACGTATATAAGTTTTCCTAACAAAATTTCACATTTGTATCTTCAATGATAAGCCTTTATGCACTCTCTTGAAATTATTGTATAGATGTCTTACACAATATATATGCTTAACTTGTCGAATAATCTCAATCCCTTCAATTCCTAAAACATCGAGAAATAGATAAATATAATTAATTTTAATATTAAAGACAATTAAATAATCAAGTGCTATTATGAGTATATAATAGTTAGTATTCCTTTTTTTCACTTTATGTGTTCAAGTTATTATTTGGATAGTTAAAAGAGGAATTTATTTTTCCTAATTTTTTAAAACTATTTTAAATTGGCAATTATAGTAATTTATCATATTTTAAAGTAATTTTGAAATATATAAATTTATATGAGAAAATTGAAGATACTGATTCAAATTTACTCCAAAAATTAATTACTTTGACTCTTGTACAACTATGAATACAGATACATACTAAACTAACAAAAAAAAAATGATCATCTCTATATTTTATGACACAATTAATACTTATCTGTTTGTTTTATTCGATCCATTCTTCTTGTTTCCTTTATTTTCTTATATAAAAGAATTGATCTTTATATAAAATAATTTTATGGGCCATTGTTATTTTTGCGAATAACAGAGAGAAAGTAATAGCAGCGGCAGATATAATCAACAAAGAAGAGTTGCATGATCTAAGTGTGGTGAAAATAAAAGATGATTAATTGAAGGTAATATGTGGCTACATCAATCCCCTATTAATTGAAGAGGATTAATTTGTTTTAAAGACATGTTGTTAATTCTATCATGCGCTCACGGTGAAATTTTATTTCGGTATCTACTCAAGTCGAGGGTCTATTAGGAGTAGTCTCTCTATCACAACGTTAAGGTTGAGTATGCTGTTGTTGTTGATATTTATTTGGCTGAAGAACTATACTAAAGAAATAGCTACATTGTATCTTTGATTTTGTTGATAAAAGTGTGATCTTTGATGATCAGTCTATCTATTGGCTTTGAAGAGGTTACATTTATCATCTTTTTTCTAGTTGTGGTTGATGATATCTTCATAAAGGGGATTGATTAATTAATATTTTATGAAAAAATTAAAGGTCAATTTCAATGTGAATGTTATTGTGGAAGCATGTTGATACAAATAATGGTTTAATGGAACACATAACCTACTTTTAAAATAAAGATTTGTCTTACAGCAAATCAGTGAAAATTCATGCAATAAAAAATAAATTTTTTCACTTGTTTTGCATCTAAAAAATGCATGTGAAAAACAATTATTACTGTATAGGGAGAAGCTTCCTAATTTTTCCACTCCTTTTTCATAGAATTAGCTAACTAAAAAATGTATGTGAAAAACAAATTATCATTGAATAGTGAGAAGCTTCCTAATATTTTCACTTGAAAGCATTACTATTTTCTTTCCTCACTGATAAAATTAGAAACTTTTTAATTATAGCCTATGAAAGTTATCAATAGGAAATTTTAGTGTAAAAATACTGACTTTTTATAGTGTATTTATCAAGTAATGACTTTTAACTACATCTCAATTTCAACATTAATTTTCCTTATCCAATTGCATGTTTTGTATTGTGATGATTTTCATAAATTAACTAGATTATCATTTTAGAAGTAACATTTCACAAGAAATGTGAACTAATGCACTACTTATTATTTCTCAATAGAGATCTATCAGACAACCTACCTCCCAAGATAGGAGTAAGATTTGTCTACTCTATTCTCCAAGACCTCAGTTTTAAAATTACACTGACTATATTGTGTTTTTATTGATAATAGTAATTACTACAAGGCGTATATATTAATTCCTGCCATATATGTGTAACATTTTGCTCTTAGGGCCTTGGTTTCTTTCTCAAAGAACCTGCAACATGTACATTTAAAAAATGGTAGGTTCAATTGAACCGGTGAATAAGCCTACATCCACCTCTCAGTATAGCTTCTTAAAAAATGTATTTTGGTGTAATCACTTAATCATTTGTATTCTTTTACCTATTGAAATAATTTAATACTATACTATTTTTTTCATCACCGAGTCATTTAAAATGTTATTATTGTACTTGTACTTGTGATTTTTTATGAAACAAAACAAATATCTTGTCTTATTATCGTATTTTATTGATGTCTCCATAGTTTAATACTAATAAAAAATTATCTTTAATTTTTTGACAAGCTTATTCTAGCTGAATTTGATAAACATGATGAAAAAAAGTCTTCTATAAAATGGAATAATAATATTTGAATGTGTAATGACCCGTAAGGTTATTTTGAGAACTAAGCCCATCTCTTTCATAAAAGACTTTTCCGTAAATTTTAAATGAAAATTGTGAATTACTCTTTTAACTACATGTATTTAATTAGTGGATAATTTTAAATAATTAATTTAATTGGTGGTTAATGGGCCAAGTCCATATATAATATAATTTATTTTAATACCCTATATTATTTTAAATAATTCTTTTATTAAAAAAATAATCTCTGAAGAAGGGCGACATAACTTCGCCACAATCACATTGCCGACAAACTAACTGCAACAGGTAAGCATTAATATGCATCAATGTATTTTTGTATATATGCTAAATATCATATTATTATTAATATTTTTTTATTATTATTATTATTATTATAGTTGATTGTTAAAGAAAAAGAGAAAAAGGAAGTGGGTTTGAATTAAGAAAGAATTGAAATTTGGATTACTCGGTTTTTTGAATTGAGAAAAAGGGTTTTACTGGCCAATCATTTTATAATGATTTGGGTTATGATTAGACAATGATGATTTAATTAATAAATAGAAATATATGGTTTATCGACGTTAGGTTTTGAAATAAAAGTGTTCTCGTGATTTTTGTTAGTAATTTACTTAGTTGTTTCTTTAATTTTCTTATTATTACCATATTATGATTCAAGTTTCAATGTATTGGTATATGTAATTAAATATTACGTGTATGGTATTTTGTCAATATCATTATATTATGATATTGGAGGAACTAAAATTTAACCCTAGGTTTAAAATTTGGAAAAAATATTAGAGTTGACATGTTAGTTGGCACCAAAATTAGGAACTTGGGTACATATTTGGGTGAACTTTGGGTCTAGACTAGATATATAGTAATATGGGTGTTGTTAGTTTTGGAATCTTATTGTTATTATTTATGTAAATAGATTGCATTGATTTGGAAGCCCAACGAAAGGGGAAGGCTCAAGTCCCAGAGTAATTGCTCAATTATTTGAGGCAAGTGGTTTCTAAACCCTTGTTAAGTGTATAAAATTCGTGTATTTCTTTGTAATATGTGTTTGGGATTAATGAGACTTGTTGATGGGCTGACTTGTCCATATTGAATAATTCTAATGTATGAAAAAGATAAAATTGAAAGGCAATGTGATTAATTATTTGTGTGTGATGTGTTGAGAATAGTTTTGAAAAGGCTTATTGATTCATTTTTTTGATGTTGTATCACGATTGTGTTGTTGAGAATTGTGCATTATTATGAAAATGATCATCTCCTCATTATTTGTGTTAACAAGTCATTGCATTGGTTCTGAGACATGGTTGTGATAAGCGTTATGTGAATTGAGGAGGATGTATCATTCTGATGGACGTGACACACGCCCCCGACAAATACTATGATTCGAGGGACGTGTCCCACGCCGTGATAGATTTTATTATCGAGGGCTGTGTCGCACGCCGCAACGGATGCATGGACAAATATGTCCCCCAATGGGTCCCGGACTGAGAGACAGTGGGTGTGTATCATTAGGTCAGACATGCATCACTATACTTGACATAGCATTTCACAGCTTTATCGTTGGTGAATTTGACTTTGTGTGTTGCTGACCTTGTGAGTGCCTTTCTGTGGAACTTGTGATTGATGAATATTTAGTTTGTTATTGAGGACATATAATTGTTGGAGTGTTGTTTTGGAGTTGTGTGCTAGGTAATGTAACACCTCGCTATTCAAAAGAACTAGAAAGAACTTGAATTTGAAATAAACCGTTTTTGGAAATAATCAAATTTGGAAAGTTTGACAAGTTAAGCTAAGTATGAATTTTGGGTCAACTTCAAACGACCATAAATCCTAGAAAAAGATGATATAGGTTGGATACAAGATACCGTGGGAAATATCTTTGTATTTTCTTTCCAACGCCACCGAGTTTGCTCATTTTCGAGTTCGTATGAGGGAGATGTGCCCATTTGAAGTCGGGTTGTCTAGATATATAAAGTCAAAACCGGATTTTAGAAGGGTATTATGGTCTTTTCACTACTGTAACATCTTGCAAATTGAAATAACTAGGAAGAAGTTAACATTTTGAAATAGTCAATTTTTGGAAAAAATAGAAATCTGGAAAATTTGTTAAGTATGTAAAATTGGATTTTTGGTAACTTTAAACGACCATAACTCCTAGATCAGGATTAGTTAGGTGTGTTTCCAGGTATAGTAGGAAAGATCTTGGAATAATCTTCACAACGCCCCCAAGTTTGTGCGATTCTGAGTTCGTATGAGTGAGATATGTCCATTTGAAGTTGGGCTGTTCAAATAAGGAAAGTCTAATCCGCATTTTTGAAGAGTAGTTTAGTCTTTTCCTTACCCAATTAATTAAATCCGTGTTTAGTAAATTAATTGGAGTCTAAACTGAGTTAGTTCAGTTTACGCAATTAAGAAATACGCTAGGGCTTTGAGAGAAGAGAAGAGGAGAAAGGAGAAGAGAAACTCAAGATTCGTCAAGTTCTTGCGATTTTGGTTGTGGAATCCTACAAGGTATGTGAGACTGCCATAACATTGGGTTTATTCACCCAAGCGCCAATCATGTTTGTTTCAGTGAATTTCGTTTCTATAAAGTTGAAAGTGTGATGTTCTTGAATTATGTTCTTGAAGTTTGCTTTAGTTCTTGAGATTTTATGGGATTGTGGAGTTCTTTATGGAATCGTGTCAATTTAAGAGTTTTTTTGGGTTAAGTTCTTGTGTATATATACTGGGAATTTGAATCTATAGAGGGATTCAGAAAAAGAATCATATTTAGACGAATTGGGGTGAGAAAACGAAGAAGGAAAAAGTCGAGCAGGTTTTGGCACGTAAGTCCTCATCCCGGAATTGCTCCCCCAGTGTATAAAAATCACCTCCGCGTCGCAGTTAGGACGCATACTCCTTTGTTTCAAAATTTAATTTCGCGATCAAATATTTAAATGCAACTCCGCATCGCGGACTTGTTACCAGACAGTGATTTCTTGATCTTTTCTCATGTTTAGCTATCTAAAAACACTCCTAAACATCATGAGATCTTTCCTATCACAAATCACAATCCTTGAATCCATAAATCCAATTCAAGAGAAGTTAAGAGTCAAGTCTAGAAGTTAAGAATCAAGTCAAGAAAAGTTCATAAAGTTTTCAAAGGTATTTACAGACGTTTTAACTTTGTTTTAAGACTTAAGTTTTGAGTTAAGAAAATAGTAAAGAGTTGAGTTTATTTCTGAAAAAGCTATTAGGGAACTAAGTATTCCCAAGAGTTTAAAATGTTTTAACATTTCGACAAGAAAGGGAAACACCGATTTCCAAGAGAGATTTTAAACTAATGTTTTGAGTTATTATCTCAAACCAAAAAAGAAGTTTTGATTTAAAACATATGAGCTAAGTATATTTTGGGAGTAGTATTGAGCACCGATATGGGGATGCGAGTTCATATTAACTCAAGTCTCCATAAACCATGTAGCCATTATGGGTAGTAAAGGATCATACTTTTTAGATGACTCCTTAAGTTACTTTTTAGCATAGACTAGTGGATCCACTTAGTTAAGGCATTATGTATGACGGCAAAGTATAGGACAGTTCTGACAGCGTGGGCAAGACGTTATATCACCACTTAGGCTCATAGTGGTGGTTGACGGTTAGAGAAACTCCTACAAAAATTATAATACTTTATTACATGAGTAAATTTGAGTTTGTTATTGCATTTCTTTAACGAACTGAGTTACTTTCTACTGTTTTAAAAGTTTATTATATATTGCATGTGTTTTATTTATTTATATTGAGTTAAGTTGTTCATGAGTTGAGTAAAGTCAAAGTAAGTGTTCCTTTTAGATTCTTTTCAAGCCTATGTTATGTTTAGCATTCCAACTCGCATACTCGTACATTCAATGTACTGATGCCAGTTGGCCTGCATCATCTTATGATGCAAACACATGTAACTAGGATCAGTATGCAGCACCTCGATGATCAGGTTGAGCACTCAGAGTCAGTTGGTGGGCCTCATTGATTTTCGAAGGGTCCTTTTCATAATTTTTTAGCTTTTCAGTTGTTAGGATGATCGGGGGTCCTGTCCTGACATCCCTATTTGTTTTAGAGGCTTCATAGACATATAGTTATAGTTCTGTAGTCTTATTCATTTCAATTGTATACGTTTAATACTTGAGTTGCCATTTTTGGCTAAGTTATTGCATGAGTTATGTTTTTTATGTTTAAGTCTTCTGCTGAGTAAGTAAGCCAATCCAAGGGTTTGCTTGGGGCCAGTAATGGTTCTCGAGTGCCACCCACGTTTGGGGTGTAGGCTCGGGGCATGACAACTTGGTATCAGAGCACAGAGTTTCAAGAGTTCTAGGGATTCTATGAAGCCGTGTCTGTAGAGTCTTAGTTATCGGTGTGAAGCGTGACACATCTATAATTAGGAGGCTACAAGACTTAGGAAAATTTCTCACTTCTTTCATACTCATTTCGTGCGTTAGAGTTTGATCTCTAAAAAGTTTCTTCTAATTTAGGCTTGTGCGTGTTTTCAGATAATCATGCCTCCACGAAGAGCTGTCAGAGGTCATCCTGCTAGACGTAATGTTGAGGAGCAAGGGGTACCTAATGCACCTGAAGTGCAAACCCAAGGAAAAGTTACTAATGCTGAGTTCAGGAAAGCAATAAGGATCTTGAGTCAAGCTGTGACTAACCAGGTTGGGAAGCAAAGAGGAGCTCGACAAGAAGAGGCTGACACTTCGGGGATTCGTGAGTTCTTGAGGATGAACCCTCCAAGTTTCACCATTTCAAGCACTACTAAGGATCCAGAGAACTTTATTGAGGAGCTGCAAAAGGTATTTGATGTCATGCACGTTGTTGATACTGAGAGGGTGGAACTAGTTGCATACCAAATGAAGGGGGTTGCTAGGATTTGGTTCGATCAATGGCAGAAGAATCGAGCTGAAGATGCACCACCTGCGAGTTGGGCATGTTTTGAGGAGGCCTTCTTCCTGCGTTTCTTTCCGAGAACTAAAAGAGGCTAAGGTACGAGATTTCCTTACCCTTAAGCAAGAGTCACTAAGTGTTCATGAGTATTGGTTGAAGTTCACCCAACTATCCCATTACGCTTCGGAGATGGTTGCGGATATGAGGAGTAGAATGAGTTTGTTTGTTGCAGGGTTGTCCCGTCTGTCAAGCAAAGAGGGCAGGACAGCTATGCTAATTTGGGACATAGATATATCGAGGTTAATGGTATATGTGTAGCAGGTTAAGGAAGAGAAGCTGAGGGATAAGGAGGAGTTATAGTAAATGAGTCTGAGCAGCAAAGAGGTAATGTGAACCATTAATCCTTTAATAAAAAGCAAACGGGACTTGCTCCATCATCTTCTAGTGCACTTGCACCGAGAAACAAAGGTGAGTAAAATAGTCAGAATTCACAGCATTTCAGGGGTAGACCTGCCAAATCTAAGGGTAGTGTGGCACAAGGAGGAAATTGGGCTCCTGCATGTGCCAAGTGTGGTAGAACCCACCCAGGTAAGTGTTGCGATGGCTCCACAGGTTGCTTCATGTGTGGATAAGAGGGTCACTTCATAAATAAGTGCCTTAAGAACCGACAAGGTAGTGGAAATCAGGGCAATAGAGCCCAATCTTCATCAGTTGCTCCACCAGATAGGGATGCACCTAGAGGAGCTACTTTTGGTACTGGAGGAGGAGCAAACCGTCTTTATGCGATCACTAGTTGCCAAGATCAAGAGAACTATCCAGATGTTGTCACTGGTATGATCAAAGTCTTTACTCTTGATGTTTATGCTTTGCTAGACCCAGGGGATAGTTTATCTTTTGTAACCCCTTATGTTGCAAATGGTTTTGATGTTCTTCTTGAGAAACTTTGTGAACCCTTTTGTGCTTTTACACCTGTTGGGGAGTTTATTATAGCTGAGTGAGTATATCGTGATTGTCCCGTTTCCGTAAATCACAAGATTACCATGGCTGATTTAATTGAGTTAGTCATGGTAGATTTTCATGTCATTCTTGGTATGTACTGACTTCATGCCTCTTATGCCTCAGTTGATTATAGAACTTGAGTTGTCAAATTTCAGTTTCCAAATGAGCCAGTCCTAGAGTGGAAAAGTAGTTCAGTAGTGCCTAAGGGTCATTTTATTTCGTACCTTAAGGCAAGAAAGTTAGTTTCCAAGGGGTGTGTCTATCACTTAGTCCGAGTTAATGACTCTAGTGTTGAGATACCATTTTATTAAGTCAGTTTTAGTAGTAAGAGAGTTTCCAGAAGTCTTTCCTGATGATCTTTCCGGAGTCCCTCCTGAGAGAGAAATAGACTTCGATATAGACATTCTTCCAGATACTCATCCTATATCTATCCACCATATAGAATGGCACCAGCAGAGTTGAAAAAGCTTAAAGAACAGTTGAAAGATCTCCTTGGCAAGGGTTTTATTCGACCAAGTGTCTCACCTTGGGGAGCTTCGATCTTATTTGTGAGAAAGAATGATGGTTCCCTTCGAATGTGTATAGATTACCATCAGTTGAACAAGGTTACCATCAGAACAAATATCCTCTCCTAAGGATTGATGATCTTTTCTATCAGCTTCAGGGTGCTACTTGTTTCTCTAAGATAGACCTCAAATCAGGCTACCATTAGTTGAGGGTAAGGGAATGTGATATTCCAAAGACAGCATTCAGGACCCGTTATGGTCATTATGAGTTCCTAGTTATGTCCTTTGGTTTCACCAAATTCACTTGCAACATTCATGGACCTTATCAATAGATTATTCAAACCGTATTTAGATATGTTTGTTATCGTCTTCATTGATAACATACTAATCTATTCAAGGAATGAAGAAGTTCATGCTAGTCATCTCAGAATACTTCTCCAGCCTTTAAAAGATAGAGAGTTGTATGCCAAGTTCTACAAGTGTGAGGTTTGTCTTGAGTCTATGACATTCTTAGGCCGCATTGTGTCTGTAGAGGAAAATTGACACAATGCAGAATTGGCCTAGACCCACATCTAGAACTGACATTAGGAGTTTCTTCGGTTTGGCTGGCTATTATAGAAGGTTTGTAGAGGGGTTCTCATCCATTTCATCCTATTTGACCAAGTTAACTCAGAAAACAGTAAAGTTTCAATAGTTTGAAGCTTGTGAGAAAAACTTTCAAGAATTGAAAAAGAGGTTGACTACTGCCCCAGTTTTGACTTTACCAGAAGATACTCAAGGTTTTGTTGTGTATTGTGATGCATCTAGAGTTGGTTTGGGTTGTGTGTTGATGCAGAATGGCAAAGTTATAGCTTATGCCTCCAGACAGTTGAAAGTTCATGAGAAGATTTACCCAACCCATGACTTAGAGTTAGCTGCTGTAGTATTTGCTTTGAAGATATGTCGTCATTATTTATATGGTGTTCATGTAGATGTATTCACTAATCACAAGAGTCTTCAGTATGTATTTACTTAGAAAGAGCCTTATCTCAGACAACGAAGGTGGTTAGAATTACTCAAGGATTATGACATGAGTATTCTTTATTACCCAGGTAAGGCTAATGTTCTTGCTGATGCTTTAAGCAGGTTGTCCATGGATAGTACCGCCCATGTTGAGGAAGAAAAGAGAGAATTAGCGAAAGATGTGCATAGACTTGCATGCTTGGGAGCCCGATTAATGGATTCCATAGAAGGAGGGGTAGTGGTAATGAATGGGGCTGAATCATCATTAGTGTCAAAAGTAAAGAAAAGCAAGACCAAGATCCCATTTTGCTTGAATTGAAGGCAAATGTTCATAAGCAAAAAGTAATGGATTTTGAACAAGGGGGAGATGGTGTGTTGAGGTATCAAAGTAGGTTGTGTGTGTCAAGGGTGGATGAAATCCTAGAGAGGATCATGGAAGAAGCTCATAGCTCCAGATATTCCATCCCTCGGGGTTCCACAAAGATGTATCGCGATTTGAGAGAAGTTTATTAGTGGAGTAGCATGAAGAAGGGCATTGCAGAGTTTGTTGCTAAGTGTCTGAATTGCCAAAGAGTTAAGGTAGAGCATCAAAGGCCCGATGGTTTTGCTCAGAATATAGAGATTCCAGAATGAAAGTAGGAGATGATCAATATGGACTTCATCACAAGTTTGCCAAGGTCTCGCAGGCAGCATGATTCTATTTGGATGATTGTGGATCGCATGACCAAATTAGTCTACTTTTTGCCAGTAAAGACTACCCATATATCAGAGGATTATGACAGGTTATATATTCAAGAGGTGGTAAGACTTCATGGAGTCCCTATTTCGATTATATCAGATAGAGATGCATAATTTACTGCACAGTTTTGGAAGTCATTCCAAAAAGGCTTGGGTTCAAAAGTGAACTTAAGTATTGGCTTTCATCCTCAGACAGATGGGCAAGCAGAACGCACTATTAAGACAATAGAAGATATGCTGAGAGCTTGCGTGATTGATTTTAAAGGTAATTGGGATGATCACCTGCCTCTCATCGAGTTCACTTACAAAAATAGTTATCACTGTAGTATCCAAATGGCTCCTTATGAAGCTCTTTATGGGAGAAGATGCAAATCTCCTATTGGATGGTTTGAAGTTGGTGAAGCTGGGTTGATAGGACCTGATTTAGTTCATCAAGCTATGGAGAAGGTGAAAGTGATTCAAGAAAGGTTGAAAATAGCACAGAGTCATCAGAAATCCTACACTAATGTGAGGAGAAAGGAGTTAGAGTTTGAAGTAGATGATTGGGTATATCATAAAGTTTCACCCATGAAGGGTGTTATGAGGTTTGGAGAGCGCCTTAATGATTGTTCGTAATGGGCCTACCATTTAACGTACGTATGTCATGTAGTTTTTATTTTTGTACCTTTGCCGTCCCTCAACCCCTCTCCCACCCTTTCTATCTATCATTAGAAGTAGGGCGGGTGGCGTACCTCACTGAGCTATCGATCGCGAAGCTATCGCCCGGTTCAACCAACCGTCCGTCCTGGTGCCTTTGCTTATGAGTTGGAGCTACCGCAAGAGTTAGCAACGGTTCATCCGGTATTTCACATCTCCATGCTGAAGAAGTGCATGGGCGATCCTTCATTGATCATATCAACTGACGATACTGGGATCAAGGATAGTTTATCTTATGAAGATATTCTAGTCAAGATTCTAGATCGCCAAGTTTGCAAGTTGAGAACTAAGGAAGTTGCATCAGTCAAAGTTCTTTGGAGGAACCAGTTTATTGAGGAGGCTACTTGGGAAGCTGAAGAAGATATGAAGAAGAGATATCCACATCTCTTTGAAACCAGGGAAAATCCAGATCAAGGTACTAATCCTTTCTTTGGTATTTATTTATAAATTGGCATGTTGTTTTTGCATTTTGATTGTTGGATGTTTAAACTGAATGTTAGATGTTACACCCTTAGCCTAGTAAGAGTAATCTCATTTGAGGACGAATGTTCCCAAGAGGGAGATATTCTAACATCTCACAAATTGAAATAATTAGGAAGAAGTTAAGAATTGGAAATAGTCAAATTTTGGAAATAATAGAAATCTGGAAAATTTGTTAAGTATGTAAAGTTAGATTTTTGGTCAACTTCAAAGAACCATAACTTCTAGATCAGGATGATTTAGGTGTATTTAGAGGTATAGTAGGAACGATCTTGGAATAATCTTTCTAACACCGCCAAGTTTGCACGATTCCGAATTCGTATGAGTGA
This sequence comes from Solanum chiquidenum, assembly GCA_029582725.1. Lineage (NCBI taxonomy): Eukaryota > Viridiplantae > Streptophyta > Magnoliopsida > Solanales > Solanaceae > Solanum > Solanum chiquidenum. The sequence continues at coordinate 16,584 of JAJOOS010010578.1, forward strand.
AATATGTCCATTTGAAGTTGCGTTGTTCAAATAAGGAAAGTCTAATCCGGATTTTTGAAGGGTAGTTTTGTCTTTTCCTTACCCAATTAATTAAATACGTTTTTAGTAAATTAATTGGAGTCTAAACTGAGTTAGTTCAGTTTACGCAAATAAGTAATACACTAGGGCTTTGAGAGAAGAGAAAAGAAGAGAAATGAGAAGAGAAACTCAAGATTCGTCAAGTTCTTGCGATTTTTGTTGTAGAATTCGCCAAGGATTCAATCCTACAAGGTATGTGAGACTCTCATAGCGTTGGGTTCATTCACCCACGCGCCAATCATGTTTGTTGAAGTGAAATTCATTTCTATAAAGTTGAAAGTGTGATGTTCTTGAATTATGTTCTTGAAGTTTGCTTTAGTTCTTGAAATTTGATGGGATTGTGGAGTTCTTGATGGAATCATGTCGATTTAAGAGTTGTTTTGAGTTAGGTTCTTGTGTATATATACTAAGCATTTGAATCTATAGAGGGATTGAGAAAAAGAATCAGATTTAGGCGAATTGGGGTGAGAAAATGATGAAGGAAAAAGTCGAGCAGGTTTTGGCACGCAAGTCCGTGTCGCGGACTTGCTCGCCTAGTTTATAAAAGTCACCTATGCATCGCGGTTAGAACACAGACTCCTCTATTTCAAAATTTAATTTCGTTATCAAATATTTAAATGCAACTCCGCATCGCGGACTTGTTACCAGACAGTGATTTCTTGATCTTTTCTCATGTTTAGCTATCTAAAAACACTCCTAAACATCATGAGATCTTTCCTATCAAAAATCACAATCGTTGAATGCATAAATCCAATTCAAGAAAAGTTAAGAGTCAAGTCTAGAAGTTAAGAATCAAGTCAAGAGAAGTTCATAAAGTTTTCAAAGGTCTTTTCCAAACGTTTTAACTTTGTTTTAAGACTTGAGTTTCGAGTTAAGCAAAGAGTAAAAAGTTGAGTTCATTTCTCAGAAAGATATTAGGGAACTAATTTTTCCCAAGAGTTTAAAGGGTTTTCACATTTGAACTAGAAAGAGAAACACCGATTTCCAAGAGATATTTTAAGCTAAAGTTTTGAGTAATTATCTCAAACCAAAGAAAGAAGTTTTGATTTAAAACATATGATCTAAGTATATTTTTGGAGTAGAATTGAGCACCGATATGGGGATGTGAGTTCATATTATCTCAAGTCTCCATAAACCATGTAACCATCATGCATAGTAAAGGATCACACTTTTTAGATGACTCCTAAAGTTGCTTTTTAGCATAGACTAGTGGATCCACTTAGTTAAGACATTCTATATGACGTCAAAGTATAGGATAGTTATGGAAGCGTGGGCAAGATGTTGTATTACCACTTAGACTCATAGTGGTGGTTGTCGGTTAGAGGAACTCCCACAAAAACTGTATTACTTTATTACATGAGTAAAGTTGAGTTTGTTATTGCATTTATTTAACAAATTGAGTTGGGTTCTATTGTTTTAAAAGTTTTCTATATATTGCATGTGTTTTATTGCTTTATATTAAGTTAAGTTGTTCATGAGTTGAGTAAAGTCAATGTAAGTGTTCCTTTCAGATTCTATTCAAGCCTATGTTATGTTTAGCATTCCAACTCGCATACTCGTACATTCAATGTACTTATGCCAGTTGACCGGCATCATCTTATGAAGCAGACGCAGGTAACCAGGATCAGTATCCAGCATCTCGTTAATCAGATTGAGCACTCAGAGTCAGTTGGTGAGCCTCATTGATTTCAAGAGGGTCCTTTCCATAATTGTTTAGCTTTTCAGTTGTTGGGATGATCGGGGGTCCTGTCACAACATCCCTCTTTGTTTTAGAGGCTTCATAGACAAATAGTTATAGTTCTTTAGTGTTATTCATTTCAGTTGTATACGTTTAAGACTTGAGTTGCCATTTTTTGCTAAGTTATTATTTCTTAACTTATTGCATGAGTTATGTTTCTTGTGTTTAAGTCTTCCGCTGAGTAAGTATGTCAGGCGAAGGGTTCGCTTGGGGCCAGCAATGGTTCTCGAGTGCCAGCCACGTCTGGGGTGTAGGCTCGGGGCGTGACAACCACCCAATTAATTAAATTCATTTTTCATAATGAAACTGGGGTCTAAAATGATTTTGTTCAGTTTAAGATTCATAAAATTTAGTTAGGGTTTTGAGAGAAGAGAAAAGAAGAGGAGAAAAGAGGAGAAGAAGCAAGGACTCGTCGGCTTCTTGAAGTTAAACTTGTGGCTTTCGCCAAGGGTTGATCCCTATGAGGTATATGAGATTACATAGCGTTGGGTTCGTTCACCCACGGACCAATCATGCCTTAATTCCACAAAATTGGGTTCTTGAAAAGTATACAAATTGAGTTCTTGATGGATTTTGTTGAAGTTTCTATTGGGTTCTTGATTGTTGAAGTTGTTGAGAAGTTCTTGAGTTAAATTCATGAAATTTGACGTTGTTTTGAGTGGGTTCTCATATACTTTGCTTGTGTATTCAAATCTAAGTGTTTGGGGAAGAAACTAATTGAATCAAGAGGGTTTAGAGGTGAAAAACGAGCAAAAAAAAAATCATAGTTTTCTGGGTAGGGGTGTGGGGTGTCGTGCTACTCAGAGTGCCCCACTTTGGGTTTTGTAGTTTGGGCTCTGGGGCCCCGCATCAGCCAGTGCACCCCAACCCAAACTCTGTAATTTAGCCTTTGGCGCCATGCACCACTCAGAGCGCCAGGGTCGCCAGGTCTTCTACCCTTTCCCACTTCTTTCTGTTTGAGTTCCCTTGAATCGTACCTATGTTTCCTAGTTGATTGCTACACTATAAAGTACGTGTAAAAAACATGATATCATCTATAACATGAGATCATGACCCTTGAATCCATAAATCAAATTCAAGGTAGAGCTAAGAGTCAAGTCAACAGAGTTCTAAGATTCTTTTCAAAGTCTATTGCAATCATTTTAAACGTGTTTTAAAGACTAAAGGATTGAGTTGAGAAAGAGTAGAGTCGAGTTCATTTATTTTAAAATAAAGTATGGGGACTAAGTACTCCCCAAGAGCAAATGTTTGCACATTTAAGATGAGAGGAAACATCGATTTCCAAACGAGTTTTCATGAGTAGTTTTGAGTTCCATCTCTTTTAAGAGATAAACTTTTCGAGTAATAACCTCAAATCATAGAGAAGGAATTATGTTCTTAAACATATGAGCTGAGTATTTTGGGAGTAGTATTGAGCACCGATATAGGGACATGTCCATAATAGCTCAAGTCCCCATACTATATAGCCAATGTGGGTAGAAAGGGTCATACTTTTTAGATGATTCCTTAATTCTTTTTAGCATATACTAGTGTATCCACTTAGTTGAAGTGTTCTATATCCCGGTAAGTTATAGAACAGTTCTGGTAGCGTGGGCGAGATGTTGTATCATCACATAGATCATAGTAATGATTGTCGGTTAGAGAATCTCCCACATAATTATATTACTTTATTATATGATTAAACTTGAGATGCTATTTACTGTTTAAATGCTTTATATAAAATGCACCTTTATTGTTGTTTAATTGTTCATTTGAGTATATTCAAGAGTTGAGTAAAGCTTAGGTAAGTATTCATTCAGAATTAAGTTCAAGCTTATGTCGTGTTTAGTTTTCCCCTCGCATGCTCGTACATTCAATGTACTGATTCCTTTTGTCCTGCATCATTTTATGATGCAGATACAAGTAATCAGGATCAACATCCAGCCCCTCATTGATCCAGTTGAGAACTCAGAGTCAGTTGGTGAGCCTCCTTGCTTTACATAGGATCCCTTTTTATATTATTTTTAGTATTTTAGTTGTTACGATGGTTGGGGGTCTTGTCCCGACATCCCTCATTATTTTAGAACTTAATAGATAGATAGTTATAGTTCATTAGTCTTTCTATTTTCAGTTGTTTATGTTAAGACTTGGTTTGCCATGTTGGCTAGTCGAATGTTTCTTTTAATACATTCTAAGTTATTGCATGAGTTATCTTTTGAGACTGTTTCTGTTATTTAAGTCTTTCCCTAAGAGTTAAGCAAGGCCAAGGGTTCGCTTGGGGCCAACAATGGTTCTCAAGTGTCAGTCCCGCCCAGGGTGTAGACTTGGGGCATGAAAGGTAAATTGTGAACCGTTAGGTTGGGCTAGTTTTATGCAGGTTGTAGTTGTGGAGGTTCAGTTAGGGTGTAAGGAGTACCTGTATTCTATTCCTTTAGTTTGTCTTTAGAAGTTGACTTGCTGAGTACCGTGTGGTTTGGTACTCACCCCTTGCTTCTACATTTTTGTAGGTTATGAACTTGGATATTCATGATACTTTCTATTCACTTCTTTTTAGAGCCTTGTTGTGGAGAATTGTGAGGTAGTTGATTCTCATCTCAGCGAACCTTCTTACTCCTGTTTATGATCTTGTTCTACTTTAGTGACAACATCATTTGAGACTTGTGTTCTCTTTCAAATCCATTGTAATACATTATAGGCTTATACACATGACAACCACGTTTTGGCGATTTAGTTTAGTGAACTTATTATCCGCATTAATAACTGAGTATAAAACTTCTATTTTTATTTTATTTCCATATTTTATCGTAATGATTGAATTTTAGGCTAACTTGTCTTGTTGGGATAAGAAAAATGTCATCACATCCATTTTTGGGTCGTGACAGAATCATTGATTATGGTTATAAAGTTTCGGTGGTACATACTACACTGCTCAAATTTTATAATAAGTCCTCAAATATGTCTATGGATCACATAAATTTAGTCATCGTAATGAATTTATCGTATGTATCAAGTGCAAAAAAAGAATCCAGATTCATTGATGCTCTAAGGAGGAATGAAAAATGTACCATGATGTATTGGCTAATGCGCATCGGAAGTGTGTTGATATTCACACTACAACATTTTAGGCCTAAAACCACACTAAATCAAGACAACACTTGTAAAGTGTTGCCTAAACCTTTTAAGGCTACACTTTAAAAGTGTAGCCTTAGTTTTTAGATTTTGACCACGGTTATATTGACAACACTTGTAAAACGTGTTCTTTAGTAGTATAGGCTACCCTTTATAAGCGTTGTCACATCATGATATAATTGGCCACACCTATTTATATATATGACTACACTTTCAAAGTATGTTATTTTTATAATTATAAAAACAACACTTGCCAAGTGTGGCCTTATAGTTTTCACTAAAATATTATATTTCCCCCAACAAATTTAACTCTCCCTTCCATTTTTATTTGGCAAAAAAGAAAATTCAAAAATAATAAAAAAAACTCTCCAAGTCTCTAAAAGAGATTCTAGTTGCCCTAGATCTGAAATTTTTCAAGGCTTTGTAAAAATGGATTTTCACTGAAATTAATAGGTATTTGTTGAATCAACACACAAAGTAATGATTTTTCACAAAACAATTGCAAAATGGTTTCAAAATACTTCTCTGATTTTTAACTATATTTTGAGATACGAAAATTCTCAATTGAAGCTCTTTTAGCTCCATTCACAATTTTCTCTTTGTTTGTCGCCGACATAAAAAAAATCCCTTACGATTTTGTCGTTGTTCACCAGGGACAGAGAAATGAAGATTATATCCTAAAGCTTCATCACATCGAAAGGGTTTTGTTGGGATCGAGTTTATCAAGTAGAAATTTCTTCCTTTAAAAGTCTGAATTTGTTGCATCTTGGATTATTGTGTGAGGGTGGATTTTGATTTTCTTGTGTTGTTGATTTTTTGGATTCTAGCTTGTGGTAGTATTACACCTATCAATTGATTCTTTGTCCTGGCCAATAGCCTTTAATTCAGCATGAGACTTTCTTTTTTTCCTTAGATTAATAAGCTGATTCGGATTGAAATCATCCATGAGAATGTAGGTTTTCATATCATCCTTATTAGTTGTATGTTGTTTCGGCTTTTCCTTTACTAGTTTATGAAACTCGAGCTTCTTAAATTGACTAGAATAGATTCTGGCATGTAGTAGTATACACCCATCAGATGGTTCTTTGTCGTGGGCATTTGTTGTTTAATTTTATACAACTTGAATAAACAAATTTATGAAGAGAACGTTAAATTTTCACCATTGATTGATTATAGCAACATATAGAAATGAAAGGTATCCTATGTATCCCTACTATATATAGTTACAAGCTTGAAAGTTGAGCAAGTAAACAAATCTTCAAAGTTAATGTGTGCCTCAATTTTATTCTCTCTGTAGTCCACGTGATCAAGAGCTTTTGAGGATGAAATAAGTGAATTCTCATGTGAAAAACCAACGTGTTAAATTCAAAGCGAACTTTAAACAACAAAATATATAATTACATGTTTGAGAAACTTGGGCGACAAAGTAAAAGTACCAAATGCAAACAAGGTTGAATACTTAAGACTCAAAAAAATATTGATTGTTTAATACGTATAATTGTGAATAACTTGTATTTAGCGGGTGAATGGTTTCTTCAACTGATAAATGTCTAAGCCTATAAGCTGTCTCGTTCAACCTCTTAAGTTATAAGACTTTTATGATTAGTTCAAATAACTATTTTAAAACCCGAGCTTGACTTTAACAAAACCCAAATGTCTATACATGGCGACCTCATATATACCAAATGAAAGCACATATTATTTATGTTTTATCGAAGAATGTTCTACTGGCCTATCCTCGCATACATTGTTAAAGTAAATAAAGATTTTATTATTTTACTAAAGTAATGGTGACTGCTAACAAGTATTGGACATGATTATTTTTTTCTGAGTTGCATGCTTGATACCTAATAGACTAGTGCAAAACATACTAACAAAGAAAAAAAAAAGAAAACTCCAATAGAGCTTGTTTTGATTTCAAGCTCTAAGACTTGTTTTTGCCAAAACAATATGTTAGTTTGGTTTGGCGACCTAGTAACATTAAATGTTATCTAGTTGGGCAATTAGTAATTTTCTTGTATACAAATTGTGTAAATTTAAATTACTTAGTATAGATAATTAGTTAAGAAAAGCAAAATAGACTCGGTTGCTTTGGATCAGAATATTGTCCCATGTTTCGATGCTTATATTAATTGTGCAAGAGTATGCATGGCGTTGATAATATTTAGTAGACACTGTAAAAAATACGACTTTAATTTTTTTTATACTTTATCAAATTGTATTGATGTCTTTTTTTACTTTATGTTGATATAATTTGTAGCATGCAACCAAAGAAAACAACGGGGAACCATCATAGTCAGAAATGTTTATATATTGCAACTCGTACAAAGATGGAGAAAGAAGTTTAGGAAGACAGTCAAATTGTAATAGTAAGTACTTTTTTACTACATTCTGCTTCTTCGTCTTCTTATTATTATTCTTTCCTAGAGTGTTCACTGTGACTGGACAAATTTTTTTTCAATTCTTTATTGGAGTCGCTGCATTATTCACAAGATTGTTGTTTTGAAGTTTCTGACGTCTTTAAATGAAAAGCTAACGCTAAAGTAGGAAACTGTAATGCGCATATGAAGTTTCAATATACATCTTTAATAAATCCATTGAATTGTATCTGTAACGTAGGGCTCAAAGTCTGGTTTTATTGCACTCATTGTTCTTATGGTGTATCTGTCCAGCATTAAATAAATGCTTCTAAAAAGGACTCTATAAAAAAAAGGGACTAAAGCTTCATTTGGATCACTATGCCAAAAGGAAAATGAGCTCTACTTTTGTCAAAATTTGAAAATAAAAATACGGTGTGTTGGGTATGTTTCAAATGCTAAGGGTATTTATAGTACAAAAACTGATGACATTTTTAATAGTTACACCAACACAATTAATCACCATATATGAACTTTTGACTTATGTTGAAATATTTGAAAGGGATTTTAAGTGACAAAAAGTTAAGAAGAAATAACTAATATGGGTGAGCTGCTTGATAAAAAGTCATTTACCACATTTTTTTGCTAGTTTAGGCTACACTTACAGGGGTGGCTTAAAGACTAAAATATTGTAGTGTCATTTTGGCAAGTATGTTTTATTTTCATGCTTAAATTTTTTAATATTATGTTTTACATAAGCAAGTTATTTACAAATTTGTTGTTTATGTTAACAGGAGTTCTCTTCTAGGTGATCAATATGATTTTTATAATTTAAATATATTATTAAGATCATTTACTACTAGTAATTGATCCTAATAATAATTTCCATTAGGAAAGTAAAATGATCAATTAAAAGATATTCCATTTAATATGAACAACTAATTGAAAACAATAGCTTGCACATGAAAAATATAATATTAAGGAAATGAAGCGTGAAAAGAAAACATACTTGTCAAAAGGAGAATCAAAACACTTTCAATGTGCATTGGCCAAATAATCATGATAGATCCTGCAATCCCCCTTATTGTAGCGATGAAACCTACATTTTTTGCACTTGGTACATATGATAAATTCATTTTGATAGCTAAATTTATCTGACCTATTGGCATTTTTTAAAGATTGGTTATAAAATTTTAGTAGTGCAGTATTTACCATTGAAATTTTGTAATCCTAAACAAAAATCCCAATATTATTCTTCTATTTTCAAAACTCTCTTCCTGCATATTTCTCATATTCAGTTAGAGTAAGCTTGTCTAATAACAAAAAAATAATTTTTATTAGTATCAAAATGTAATAATATGTAACAAAGAAGGTAATAAGATAGGAAAACAATTGTTTCTTAAAAGCTACAAGTACAATAAAACATTATAAATGACTCATGATAAGAAAAAAGTAAAATAATATTAAACAATTTCAATAGGTAAGAGCGTACTAATGATCACGTGATTACACAAATTGCATGTTTCAAGAAATTAAAACAAGAGGTGAATGCAACCTTGTTTACTAATTCAATTAAACCTACTATTTTCCAAATGGACATGCTATAGGTTCTTTGAGAAAACATTTGAAGTCTTGTGGACAAAATGTTCCACATATATGATAGAAATTAATGCATCCAACATTTAGAAATTATCATTATCAACAACAATAACATACTTAGTACAATTCAACAAGTAAAGTCTGAATAAGATAGAGCGTATGTATATCTTAATTATTCCTTAAGAGCTATAGAGACACTTCACATAGCCCGGGATCTATTCTAGCGCTTCAATCAAATGGGCATTATTTGAGAGTTGCTCTAACATCGAGATAAACTTATGATAATTTACTTCCTCAATTTTCTTTACTAATCATTGTGGAAAGGGTGGAGGAGGTCGAGTCATGGGTGTTGTAATTTGAGTTGTTTCCTTTTCCTCCACAGTTAGATCCTTGGGTTGCCCCACATGTTCATCTTCAGTAATTTCGGGTCCCTTTGGGTTTTCCACCACTTTTTTACTATGGGGACTTAAGGTTTGTTTACCACCTCATGCAGTAATTTTCATGCAATGACCATCATTTTTAATATTTTGAACTGTATTTCATTTGAAGTGTCCCTTTTTGGTGTTTATTAAAGGATAAGGACATATGGCCTAAATTTTTCCGAAACTGCTTGATAAATGTAGCATTGAACTCTATTTTCTGATTCATACTCAATAGGTCATTTCGTATCTCCTTGTTATTATCATTAGAAACTTTAAATTATTTCATCATCTTCGTCATCATGTCTTTTATACTTGTGAACCCCGAATCACCATCTCAATTTCTTTTGGGAACACATGCATCACTCCTTTCATATCTATTGTTGTCTCTCCCTTCCCAGTAACATTCTCTATCTTGACCCCAATTTTGATCACTATATCTGTTCCAATTTTAGTTTCTATCACGATTGTAGTCTCCACCCCGATTATAATTTTTCTCTCAATTATAGTTGTTGTTACAGTTCTACTTGTCTTCTCAGTTTAAGTTGTTATCCCAATAGTAGTTCTGACCTTTCCTAAGTACAAAATGGAAAACAAAAGTTGTTCATCATCAAGATTGTCTAAGAATTTCCACAGACTCCACAAAATGCAAAAAATTAAGAAATCTTTCGAGGCCAACGATGTCGAAATGGAATCAACAAATTGTTATTTCTGATGAAGTTTAGATGGTATCAATGGAATTTCCACAGACTCCACAAAATGCAAAAAACTAAGAAATCTTTTGAGGCCAACGATGTCAAAATGGAATCAACAAATTGTTATTTCTGATGAAGTTTAGATGGTATCAATGGATTTGCAAATCTTGAACTCTAGCGAATTTGAAGTTATTCCTACCTCACTGAATTCTGATGTCATCGCTATTAGAAAAAATGACAACGGTTACAAGAGGGAAGATAATGATATCGACCTGCAATAAATTTTCTGAATTGATAATCACTTTCAACGCGCGTGTCAAAAATTCTTTGTTGCATATCTATTTTCGACACGTTTGTTGTACGTGATTACCTATTCAAAGAATTTATTGAAGGTCGATATGATCATTTTTTCTAATAGTGATGACCTCACCTCGATATACATATATCTACCTCAGTGAATTCAGATATCATCGCTATTAGAAAAAATGACAACGTTCACAAGAGCAAAGATGATGATATTGAGGTTCAACTAATTCTCTAAATCGGTAATCATGTGTAACACATGTGTCAAAAAACCTAGTATGCATATATATATATATATATATATATATACATAGTAGTTTTTAAACATGTGTGTTACATGTGATTACCGATTTTGAGAATTAGTTGCACCTCGATATCATTGTAAAACCACGTATTCTAGAAAGGATAGATTTCAGAAAAATCAGAAGTTGTAGGTGCCACCTACAGACTGTAGGGTGACCCACGTGTCACTCCCTGAGCCTACACCCTAGATGTGGCCGGCACTAGAAGACCATTGCTGGCCCCAAACGAATCCTTGGTCTGGCTTACTTACTCAACGGAAGACTTAAAACACTAGAATAGTCTAAATAAAGAACTTGTGAAATAAACTTAGAATGTCTCAAAAAGAGCATTCAATTGGCCAAAATGGCTACTCAAGTCTAATAGGAAAACATCTTAAATACAAAGCCAACAGACTCATAACTATTTGTCTAATTATCTATGAAGCCTCTAAAATAACTGAGATGGATGTTGGGACAAGCCCCACAACATCCTAATTATCTGAAAATAAAACTAAAAGCAATAAAAGGAGTCCTCCGGAATGCACGGAGGCTCACCACTGACTCTGAAGTACTCAACTGGATCAACCGTGCGCTGGATGCCGATCCTACTTACCTGCGTCTTCATCATAATAAGATGCAGGTCAACTGGTATCAGTACATTAAATGTACGAGTATGCGAGATGGAATGCTAATACAACATAGGCTTGAAAAAAATCTGAAAGGAACTGAAGAACTTACATGGCTCATCTCAACTCAAGACAACTGAACTCATTTCAATATAAAGCAGTTTAAAACAAGTTCAATATAAAGAAAAGCTATTTAAAACATGATGTCAACTCTGTGTGTATGCAAAGATACAAATAACTCTGAGATGTATGTAAAAATACAAATAAACTGATGTATATAAAAATACAAAGTACTACTGTGGGAGTTTCTCTAACCGACAATGTCACGCCCTGAGACTACCCCCGAGACGCGGACACGGGACCTAGGACCACAAGTGATCCCAAGCTAACCCTGCTGGCACGATCATGACCATACTAAAGATAATAAACTGATGCGGAAACTAAATCATAGATAAAATGAAAAGATGGGGAATACCCATATACTATAACTGAAATATATGAAAACTGATGAGTTTAATACAAAGAAGTTATTAACTCACAACTAAGCTGAATCTAACTATGTCTGAAATAAGCCTCTAAACTGACTAGAAATGTTGGGACATGCCCCAACTAGATCTAGCAAAAACTGAAACTAAAAGACTGAAAGCGATAAAAATAAACATGTCACTAGTCCTCGAAGAATGAGGACTCACCACTGATGTTGCTGAACTGAAGATTGGGAACCGATCTAAGCGTGATCTGGATGCTGAGAACCTGAACCTACATCACAAGAAGATGTAGCGCAGGTATGCGTCAGTACTTGAAAGGTACTGAGCATGCAGGATATAGTAAAGCTGAAATAACATCATAACTGAACAATCAATAAAGCAATGATATAATCTGAACATGTTATAGATACTGAATATACTGAATACTGAGCTAACTGATGCAATGAAAAATTTTATAACATGCTGAGACTGAATACTGACTGTACTGAAATATGGTCAATGCAATAGAATCTGACTGAACTGTGGGAGCTACTAATAACCGACATAAAACCACATGAGCTAAATGTGGAGTCCGATGTATACACCCCATCGAGAGGACCCAATA
>JAJOOS010010579.1:0-16483 GCA_029582725.1 Solanum chiquidenum
TGGACCACGGACTCTAACCGGGTACTGTAGCCAAAATCAGATCACAGGTAAGTTGGACCACGGATTCTAACCGGGTACTGTAGCCAAAAGAAAAGCAGGGCATTATGGATACAAGGTCAGAAGCTGAGTTACCGCCTAGCTAAGGCTCAAACTATCAGACTCCAGTCTGTTATATCAGTCTACGAGGAGCTGACCGTCCGAAACGAAGTCGGAAAAAGTTCTACTGCCCAACGACATCCGAAACCTCGCAATTCTATGGCAACACTAGTCTAAGCCTAGACTAAGGCCAAACATATTTCAAATCAATATTATCATATACACCACAAGATATGGATATTCAATAATATCAAGAGTCATGCTGTCATAATCCAACAATTTCCCGAAATAAGGTCTAAGGCAGAAATTATAGAAATTTAGCATGTTCGACACCCGAACCCCTCCATACTCAAGAAAATCAATAAACAATTGCCTAAACATGCTCAATCTCACGAGGGGAAAACCATAGCCTGCCTGAAAGCCGATCACGTGTGCTCCAACTCACGGTACCGGAGCTTTTCCCCTCCGAACGGTCTCCAAATGCTTCCCCACTATCAAAAAGTTAATCACCTCGTCATTACGAATATGTTGACACTAAAATTACATTTTTCGGAGACGGACCCAAAATTGGGTCTAAAACGGAATTGTGGGACCCACAATTGGAATCCCGAAAATAAATCCGTGAAAACGTCCCAAAAACCTTACTAAACTAATACCCCAAAATTTAGAACAAAAAGATGCCTAAACCATAGCAAATCAGCCCCAACAATTAAAATCATTAATAAGTCTTGACTTACGACTTGGCAGCCCCTTGATCACCAATTTCTGGAAAAACGAGACCCTTCCACCCCAAACAGATTATACCATGACGATTCTTGCGAAAAACTCTACAAGTTAGCCTCAAGAATGACTCAAAAAGGACCTAAGATAATTAAGATCTAACCTTTCAAAGTTCAACAAAATTCATTCCGAAAATCACTCTAGCAGTAGCTAAATTCGATTCCTTACCTCAAACGAAGCCTCTCCTCGAGTTTCTGAGCTCACCTCTAGATTCCCCACGAAATTCTCTTGAAATTAGCCTTTTGAATGACCTAATTTGAGCTTAAAATGGAGGAGATATCTATGTTTGAAAATGAGACAAGAAAAATGGACGAAAATTGTCCTTGAATCTGGAAATTTCCAGATTTCAACACGCTGCCACGTGGCGTCGCGTGGCTCTGCCACGTCACCACCGCGTTAGAATTCAACAACTCTTCAAACTTAAATTTCGATGTTCCGGACTCGTTCGGAGTCGAAAAAACACTAACCATATATGGAATCTGATTGGAAATAATATTTTGGACTCAACGGTGAAGTCGGAATTTCCATTGGAGATCGTTTAGATAAAAAGTGGGTCCCACATCCAGTATCATTTTGAGCCAGATTCCACAACGGGCATCTAAAGCCTCGGGAAGTGAACAAAGGGTCGTTCTAGACCAAAATCGATATTCCGAAGCTAACCTAGCTGTCAAAATTTTCATCTGAGCACGTCTTCCAAGAAGGTTGACCAAAGTCAACTTTTCAAGTTATAAAATCTCCAAAATAGGGAAACGGGCCTACAACCCAAACGAACGACCAGGCGACCGAACAGTCAGTGCCAACAAGTCATAAATGACTTGGGGTCGCTATAGAAATGCTCTAAACGATGGAATGAATACTTTAATTTAACAATGACCTGGAGGGTCATTACACTGCTCATCTCGCTGGTGAAGCTATGGAAAATGTGGACAATGAGTTGCCTGAGAAGTTAAGTCACAATCATCCTCTGTTTTTACATACAATTGACAATTCTGGAGTATTACTCAGCTCAATTCAACTAACCGAAGCTGATAACTACTCTGTATGGATTTGCGCTATGAAAATTGCAATTCTAGGGCGTAATAAGTTAGGGTTCATTGACGGTTCATGTAAAAAGGAGGCGTATGGTCCTAATTTGACAAATCTATGGGAAAGGTGTAATGCAATTGTACTTTCATGGATTATGAACTGTGTGTCGAAGGAATTACTTGGAGGAATTGTTTACTCCACAAATGCAACTGTTGTGTGGAAGAATCTCCAAGAACGATATGATAAGGTTGATGGAAGTCGTATTTTTCAGCTTCATAAAGAAATTGCCACAATTAGTCAAGGTACAAGTTCAATTTCAGTCTATTTTGCTCGATTAAGTGAATTGTGGGTAGAGTTTGATAGTTTAGCACCAGTTCCTGCCTGTGACTGTGCAAACTCGAGAGAATTTGTTATATTTGTGCATAATCAGAAGTTATTGCAATTCCTTATGGGTCTTAATGAATCCTATGAACAAGCTAGAGGACAGATCCTGATGATGATGTCATTACCATTTCTCAATAAGACCTATTCTATGTTAATTGAAAGAGAAAGTCAACGAAACATTTCACAATCATCTGCTATCTCGTCTGAGTTGAATGCATTGTTCACTAGTCGAAATCCAACACAATCAGTGCCTCGGTCAAGACCATCACACACCTCTACGTATGATCCAAATGTCTTTTGTGATTACTGCAAACGCACAGGTCATACTCAAGCTATTTGTTATCAGCTTCATGGATATCCCCTGGGTATGAAAGGAAGAAGAAAGGACAATTCTCTACTAACACTGGAAGGGGTAGACCTCCTAACGAAAGGAGATAGTATCCAGCTGCCAATAATGTGGTTAGTGAATCTGAACACAACCATAGATCTGACCTTGATCACAACAAAAGTATGAGTTCAGGGAATCATGGTGGAAGCCAAGGATATGTGAGTTCAGGGAATCATGGTGGAAGCCAAGGATATGGGAAAGGAAATCAGGTTGACCAAACTGATTACCAAAGAGGTATGACTGTCTTACATGAACAATATAACTAGATTTTAACTATGCTTGGACAGACTAATGTACATGGAGGCACTGAAGGACCATCTACATCTCATTCATCTCATTCATCTCATTCAAGTGCAAATTTAGCTCACGAATATCCCATAGCAGGTACAACTACTGCACTCACGAGTCATTCTACTCACACTAACTAGATTATAGATTCAGGAGCTACAAATCACATGACACCACATGCTGATATGCTTGTTCAGAAACACACTCTTTCACAAAATAATCCTAGAACTGTACAATTACCAAATGGCACTACTACTCATATCACACACACTGGTTCAAGTAGTTTGACTAAACATGATACTCTCAATAATTTTCTCCTTATTCATGAGTTTAAGTTCAATCTACTATCAGTGTCAAAAATGACTAAAGACCTGCAATGTGTTGTGTCTTTCTTTCCTGACTTTGTTGTCATTCAGGACCTCTCAAGTGGGCAGGTGAAGGTGATTGGTAAGGAGCATTCTGGGCTCTATCATCTCCCTTCTCATACTCACTCCACAGACACACAATGTCAGTCACATCTAGCATACACTGTTGCTGCCTCTTCTTCAACAGACTCCCAGATTCACTTGTGGCATCAAAGACTAGGACACACATCATCCAGTGTGTTAGCTCATACTCTTGATTTTTCTACCAGTAAATTTTCTCAAACTGTATACACCTGCACCATTTGCCCTTTAGCTAAGCAAATAGACTCAATTTTCCTCATAGCACTTCTATTTCTTCTAGTCCTTTTCAGTTGTTACATATAGATGTTTGGGGTCCCTTCCACACTCCCACATATGATTGTAACAGATTCTTTGTTACCATAGTGGATGATTGTACTAGGATGTTATGGATATTTCTAATAAAATCCAAAAGTGATGTTTATGTTGTGTTGAAAAATTTCTTTACTTTGGTCAAAACTCAGTTTAACTTTGTTGTTAAGTCCATTAGAACTGATAATGAGTCAGAGTTTGTCAATGCTGAGTGTAATCAATTGCTTACCAGTCTGGGTATTAGTCATCAAAAGACTTGTATTCATACTCCTCAGCAGAATGGGATTGCTGAAAGGAAACACAAACACATACTTGAAGTGGCAAGGGCAATCAGGTTTCAAGGTCATATCCCAATCAGATTTTGGGGTCACTGCATTCTTAGTGCTGCATACATTATCAACAGGTTGTCTACACCTGTGTTAAATGGGAAATCACCCTATGAGGTGTTTCACAAGAAGAAACCTTCTCTTTTACATATGAGAGTCTTAGGTTACCTTTGTTATGCCAAAAACATGTACATCACTAATAAATTTCACCCTAGAAGTGTGATTGGTATTCATATGGGTTATAGTGATCTTGCAAAGGGGTATTTGTTGTACAACCTGAGAAATAAAAAAAAATTCCTCAGCAGAGATGTTGAATTCAGAGAGTCTATATTCCCTTTTGATGTGCCTACATCTAGTTCCTGGCAACTGTTTCCCTCTACTCATATACCATTTGATCATGATCCTAGTTATGATCCTGGTTCAGTGCCTACAGAGGAATCAGGTGTGTCATCTGTTGTGCCTGTACTTGAAGTTCCTGCTCAGAGGAAGTCTCATCGGATCAGTAGAGCTCCATTATGGCTTCAAGATTATGTTGCCTCTGTTCAACTCAGTCCTATCAGGCCATTATACTCCATTGATCAGTACATTGGCTATGATAATTTATCCAGCTCTTATAAGGCATTTCTCTCTTCCTTTGGGACTGATGTTGAACCTGCCACTTTTGAGGAAGCTTGCAAGGACTCTAGGTGGGTTGAGGCAATGCAGGCTGAGATATCAGCCTTGGAGGATCATAAGACTTGGCAGGTGGTTTCCTTACCTTCTCACAAAAAGGCTATTGGCTGCAAGTGGATATTCAAGATTAAGTATAAGGCATCTGGAGAAATTGAGAGATTTAAAGCCAGATTAGTTGCCAAAGGGTTCAATCAGAGGGAAGGTTTAGACTACCAGGAGACTTTTTCTCCAGTTGTGAAAATGGTCACTATCAGGAGTGTGTTGGCTCTAGCTGCTTCTGAACACTGGCAAGTTCATCAAATGGATGTCTCAAATGCTTTTCTTCAGGGAGATCTTTTTGATGAAGTTTATATGACTCTGCCTCAGGGATTTCAGCTTCCACAGGGATTCATTGTGCATGGAGGAAACATGTATGTAAGCTCAATAAATCCCTCTATGAGTTGAAGCAGGCTCCTAGACAATGGAATGTAAAACTCACTGAAGCTCTTATCAGACTTGGTTTTGTTCAAAGTCTTTTGGACTACTCATTGTTCATTAAAAGGGCTGGTACATCACTAGTACTAATTCTTGTATATGTGGATGATATGATGATTACTGGTAATGATCTTAAACTCATTCAACACACCAAAAAGATCCTCCAAGATACCTTCAAGATGAAGGATTTAGGAAACCTCAGATACTTTCTTGGGATTGAATTTGCAAGGTCACAAGCAGGTATTGTTATGCATCAAAGAAAGTACACATTGGAAATTATTTCTAAAGCTGGCCTTGGAGCAGCAAAACCAGCTTCTACCCCTCTTGATCCTTATGTCCAGTTGACAATTAGAGAATATGATGAAATAAATGGAAAAGGCAAGGATGATAAACTACTTGAAGATGCTACAATATATAGAAGGTTAGTTGGCAAACGGTTATAGCTAAATGTCACAAGACTAGACATTGACTTTGCTACACAAACCTTGAGTCAGTTCCTTCACCAACCTAAGCAGTCTCATCTTAATGCTGCACTCAAAGTTGTAAGATACATAAAAGGGCAAGCTGGGCTAGTTGTCCTGTTATCTAGCAAGAGAAACAATCAACTGAATGTATATTGTGATTCAGACTGGGGATCATGCCTACATACTAGAAGATCAGTTTCTGGTTTTATGGTGAAGCTGGGAGATTCACTAATATCTTGTAAGTCAAAGAAACAAGGAACAATATCTAGAAGTTCAGCTGAAGCAGAATATAGGAGCATGACAAGTGTTGTAGCTGAAGTTGTTTGGATAGTGAGATTATTCAAAGAACTAGGAGCTGATGTTCAAACTCCTGTGACTATTCACAGTGATAGCAAGTCAGCAATTCAAATTGCAACAAATATCCAGTTCTTCATGAAAGAACAAAACATATTGAATTGGATTGTCATTTCATAAGGGAGAAAATACAGCATGGATTAGTGGAAACAAAGTATTTGAATACTAAGGAGCAAGAAGCTGATATATTAACTAAAGGCCTGGGGAAGTCTCAACATGAATACTTAATGTCCAAGTTTGGTGTATTAAATCTGTTCATACCTTCAAACTTGAGGGGGAGTATTGAAGAAGGTATTACATAGAACAATTAAGACCTACATGTAATTAGTAAGAGTTTGTATGTAATTAATAGAAGTTAGAGGGTTAGTTAGTAAAGAGTCGGTTAGATTAGTTACAACAAGATTCCTACTTAGTTTGTATAAATGTAGCACATTACTGATTCGTTTTTGTTTTCTCTTAAGCAATGAAGTTCATTTCTCATTCTCTCTAATTCTTCTTCTTTACGTCTAGAACATTCCTAATCAAAGGGAACTGTTCTTCAAAGATATCTTCTTCAAGATATCTAACAATGATAGCAATGCCTATCTACTCCGGCTTCATTTTAATCATATTTCATAAATTTGCTTATTTTATTTTAATTAGTGATTTTGTCGGAATAAATGTGTATTACGAAAAAAGTTATCTTATACGTGACTGCTAATAACAAAGAGACACCTAGCATTAGAATGAAGCTGGAATATGATTTCGATAGAGGATCGAGAAAATCATCCACCAAGGATACCTCACTTGAGTATCAGAATTGTTGGTTGTCAGGTTTTATTTTACCAAGACAAGTTGGAGATTATGTTTGCTAGTGGTGTAGTTAAAAATTTCTGAAAAGCATGTTGAAACTTTGGATAGGAAAAAAATTATTTTTAGTGAATGGATGTATATTACTATAAGAAATAGTCAAAAACTATCCTGATATTTATGTTTTCAAATTTTGGATGTGCACAAATAAATATTTAAACCTATGTATAATTGAACAAGTAAATGTATGTGTCCTACATGGCATAATACATGTAAGACGCCACATAGGACACAAAATTGTCATGTAGGATGCCACATAGGATGAATGTGTCTACTTGTTCAATTTTGTACAAGATCAAGTGTCTGCTTGTACACATCTGAAGTTAGAGGGTATAAATGTCAGATGAAACCAAGTTAAAGGGCACGTTTATGCCCTCCAACTTTGGATGTGTACAAGTAGACACATAAACTTGTATAAATTTGAACAAGTAGACACATGAGTCTTACGTGGTCAAAATCTGGTGAAACACTAATTGTTGCTCAAAAGTACTTTTTAAATTGATTAGTTAAATACAAACTGCTTCTCATAAAAAAAAATACTACTAACATTTTTCAAAATAAGCTTACTTTACCATCTTGACCAAGCAAGTTATAAATCTCCTTAAAGATTAATTGATGTGTGCCTTAACCTGAGGAACTATTTACTTTTCTTGTTCATCTTCAATTGTACTTGTATGTTCACCAACAACTTATTTAATTCTAATTTATTACCTTGAGTAAGCAATTCAATCATATCCCAAATAATATCACAATTACTTGAAATAATGCAGGGTAAGGGCAAGAATGTGACATTTTGACAAGAACACTATCAAATGTTCAATCCTCATAAAAGAAATGAAGAAGACCTCATATTTCATCTAATCTAAAAAGGCAAGGTCTTAAATGACGATAGAATACTTTACACTTCATTCAATAATCTAAAAATAACCAAGTTATATACCTTATACAACACATGACACACAAATTCAAAAGAACAAAGAACTTAGGTAATCGATCAATTGAGGAGAAAAATAAAAATAAGGAATACAAGAAAAGCATTGAAGAAAAGAGGTTACAACTTACAACAATATATGGTGATCATCAAGCACGTACGTGTGACGCTCTAGATTTAAAATTAAACGAAACATAGATTATATATATTTTCCTTTCACGTACGATTTGCATTTAAAAATCAGTCTTACAATCTTCGGATTTGATCTTGGATTTACCTTTCACCGATTCAACGTCGAAATCACACGTAACAGTCACTTCTTTTTTCAATGTTTTTGCCCAGCTCGTAATCTCCATTGGTGCATTAATAGTTAAAGTCATTGGTATCGCCTTGTTGTCATCATTAAGACTTTTCTGAAAATCAGCAGGCAATTTCCCAGCATCAAGATTAAATTGAGAATTTGTTGAATCTTTAGGTTTTTGAGAAATGGCGGTATATTTCCCATGTCCAATTTCATGATTCTTAAAATTAAGAGTGGCTATTCCATTATCACCTTTACCAAATGAAGCATCCATTCTCTCATTAATGTTGCTGATTTTCAAATCGATCTCAAATTGAGGGACTGGATGACTCTTATGTCCATTTGAAGGTTGCGTAACGTTTTTGAAATGAAGATTAATAATTGAAAATTCAGGAGATTTAGGTGTGTACATTGTGTGAACAATCAACACGATGATTCCAATCGCAATACCTATAAGTAATAAGGCTGAAAATATCCAACAACAACATGTACATTTCCTTTTGTTTTGAGTGTCTGGTTGTCGATGATTTTCAACAATTTTGGCATTTTCAGGAGGAGGGACACGATAAACTTGATCACGAGGGATTTGAACAACGTAGGTATGATCTTGTGAACGAGCCGGTGTTAGAGAGAGGCGAAGCGATGTGGCTGATGAAAGGAGATTTCTGGCTTTGCCGCCGGCTGCAGGTGGTGACCGCTCCTCCATGCCAGAATGAGGAGCGGTGGATGTTAAGGCCGGATTAGAGGAGACACTAACGTTGGGGAAAAATGGATGATGGGAATGAGATTATTTGGAGTTGGCCATAATTGCCAATCTAATTGTTGATTGACAAAGTTTGGTTTTTATGAATTTTGGCACAACCTTTACATACCAATTACTTTCTATGGTGAGTTACGAATGAAAATAGTAACAGAAAACAAATCAGTAAAAAAATTTTTATTAAACTTACACGGATTAATATATTTATTATTAATTAACGATGCAGAACACATTTGTTCGTTAACATATTATGACAATACTCTTGATTTAACCTACTAGAGCATCAAGATCATTAAATAACATTTTCATTATTATGAATATTACCGAGCATAATATCACTATTCCGAGATCAATACAAATAGACTACTTTAAATTAATTTCTCAATTGACTCTAGTCTTTAAACCCTATGTATAATAATTTTCAAACATCTGATTCATTTTTTTAATTTTAAAGTTAAATTATAAAATCACAACACATAATAATTGCAATACGCTATAATATTCTGCTTAGGGCATTTTTAAAGTCAACACTTGCATTCCCGATCCTGTAGGCTTTTTAAAAAATTTCTAGAGTTTGAGTAAATCATAGTACAAGATTTACTAGCTCCAAATACTATTTCGTAGTTTTACTTTATACGTTTTGTTTTTAATTTCACTTTTGTAAATTTAAATTCTTAATACTATCCCTAAATTTCAAGTTTATTTTATTTGAACTAGTCATCAAGCTTCGTAAACAAGCACTTGGGAGATAACTTATGTTTGTTGAAAGTTTTGCTCATTTTAGCATGGCATATATGAGGCAAAAAGCCATTCATATGTGTGAATTTAGCTCTTAGGCATAACTCACACCCTAAAAGTTAACTCAATGGGAGGAGGATCATCCAAATCTTATAAGGAGTCCATTCATATAATTAAACCATCAATGTGAGATTTTTTGTTATTCGTTAACACTCTAACACCCCCCACCTTGCGCCCAGTACTTAGCATCTGGTGCGTGAGCAATTTTTTATTTTGGGAGCCCCAACATTGGGTAATGTGAGATCTTTTGTTATTATTTAACACCCCAACTCACACTCTTTTTGTTATTCTTTAACACCCACCTCACGCCCAATGCTTAGCATCTAGTGCGTGAACAACTTTTGATTTTGAGGGCCCCAACATTGGGTAATGTGGGACTTTTTGTTATTCTTTAACACCCCATCTCACATCAGTGCTTAGCATCAGGTGCATGGACAATTTTTTATTTTGGGACCCCAACATTGGGTAATGTGGGACTTTTTGTTATTCTTTTAACACCCCACCTCACGCTCAGTGCTTAGCATTAGGTGCGGGGGCAATTTTTGATATTGGGGGCCCAACATTGGGTGAGATGGGTCCTGCTCTAATACCATGTGAAATTAAGTGTAGGGCCTAACTCACACCCCAAAAGCTAGTTCAAAGGGAGGAGAATCACTCAAACTTTATAAAGAGTACATTCATCTCATTAATCATCAATATGAGACTTTTTATTAATCTTTAACACCCCACCTCAAGCCCAGTGTTTAGGATCTAGTGCGTGAGCAATTTTTAATTCTGGGAGCCCCAACATTAGGTAATGTGGGACTTTTTGTTATTCTTTAACACCCTACCTCACGTTCAGTGCTTAGCATTCGATGCGTGGACAATTTTTTATTTTGGGGGCCCCAACATTGGGTAATGTGGAATTTTTTGTTATCTTAACTGTAACATCTCGCAAATTGAAATAACTAGGAAGAAGCTTAAATTTGGAAACAGTTATTTTTTTGAAAGAATTTAAAATTTGGAAAAAATTTGTTAAGTTAAGAAGAGTGAGTTTTGGTCATTTTCAAACGGTCATAACTTCTAGCTCAGGATGAGTTAGGTATATTTCCAGATATGGTTGGAAAGCTCTTGAAATAATCTTTCCAACTCCACCAAGTTTGGGCAATTCCAAGTTCGGATGACTGAGTTATGCCATTTGGAAGTTGGGCTATAGGAATAAGGAAAGTCCAATCCGAATTTTTGAAGGGTAGTTTGGTCTTTTCCTTACCCGATTAATTAAATCCGTTTAAGTAAATTAAGTGGGGTAAAAAACTGAGCAAGTTCAGTTTACCCTTTTGAGAAATAAAGTTAAGGCTTTTAGAGAAAGAACGCAAGAGAAAGGAGAAGAGGAAAAGCAAGATTCGCCAAGAACGATCGATTTTGGTTGTGGATTCGCCAAGGAATTGATCCTACAAGGTATGTGAGTCTCTCATAGCGTTGGGTTCATTCACCCATGCGCCAAGCATGTTTAATTCAGTGAAATTAGTCCTAGAAGAGTTGGAAAATTGATGTTCTTGCCATATGTTCTTGAATTCAAATGTTGTTACCGAATTAAGACGAATTGAGAAGTTTATGAAATCCTTACATTGAGTTTAGGGTTGCTTTGAGTTAGTTTCTTGAGTATACATGCTGGGCATCAGGATTTAAAACAAATTTGAGAAAGATAATCGAATTTAGGTGGATTGAGGCTGAAAAACGAAGAAGGAAAAAGTCGAGTGAGGATCATGAAACAAGTCCGCGTCGCGGACTTGTTCCCCCTGTGAACAAAAATCTGCTCCGCGTCGCGGAGAGGACGCGGACTCCACTGTTTCAAAATTAAATTTCGCGAGCATTTATTTAGGAGCATCTTCGCATCGCAGACTTATTCCAAGACGGTGATTTCGTAACTTTTCTCAAGTTTAGTTATTCGAAATTATTTCTAAACATCAAGAGACCTTTCTTATCACAAATCATAATCCTTGAATCCATAATTCAATTCAAGGAAAGTTAAGAGTCAATTCAAGTGAAGTCATCAAAGTTTTCAAGAGTCTTTAACAATGTTTTAAATTCATTTTAAGACTCAAGTTTTCAAGTTAAGCAAAGAGTAAGAGTTGAGTTCATTTCTCAAAGAGATATTAGGGAACTAAGTATTCTCAAAGAAGTTTATAAAAATGTTTTCACATTTGAGCAAGAAAAGGGAACATTGATTCCAAGAGAGCTTTCAAGCTAAGTTTGAGTAATTACCTCAAATCAGAGAAGAATGTGTTTTAAAAACATATGAGCTAAGTATAATTTGGGAGTAGTATTGAGCACCGATATGGGGACGCGAGTTCATATTAACTCAAGCCCCCATAAACCATGTAGCCATCATGGGCAGAAAAAGGATCATACTTTTTAGATGACTCCTTAGTGCTTTTTAGCATAGACTAGTAGATCCACTTAGTAGCTCAGGTTCTATACCGATGGCAAGGTATAGGACGGTCCTTGGCAACGTGAGGTAAAACGTTGTACCATCACTTAGGCTCATAGTGATGGTTGTCGATTAGAGAAATTCCCACAGAAGTTATTGTATTTTTATATACATTTGTTTATTGTATTTTTACATACATTTCAGAGTTATGTTGTATCCTTGTATATACACAGAGTTGACATCATGTTTTCAAACAACTTTTCTTTATATTTCACTTGTTTTAAACTGCTTTATATTGAAATGAGTTCAGTTAAGTATTCCTGAGTTGAGAAGAGCCAAGGTAAGTGTTTCTTCCATAATCTCTTTCGAGCCTTTGTTTGTTAGCATTCCAACTCACATACTCGTACATTCAATGTACTGATGTCAGTTGGCCTGCATCATCTTATGATGCAGATGCAGGTAACCAGGATCAGCATCCAGCGCCTCGTTGATCCAGCTTGAGCATTCAGAGTCTGTTGGTGAGCCTCATTGTATTCCGGAGGACTTTTTTATTCGCTTTCTAGTTTAGTTCATTAGGATGTTGTGGGGTTTGTCCCAACATCCATCTCAGTTATTTTAGAGACTTCATAGACAGTTAGTAGTTTAGTTGTCTTTACATTATCATTCAGATGTTGTTTAAAGACTGAGTTGTCATTTTGGCTAAACTATTATTTCTTAAGTTATGTTTGAGTTATATTTTCTTATGTTTAAGTCTTTCGCTGAGTAAGTAAGCCAGGCCAAGGGTTCGCTTGGGGCCAGCAATAGTTCTCGAGTGTCAGTCCCGCCCAGGGTGTAGGCTCGGGGCGTGACATTAACAGCCCACCTCACACCCAGTGCTTATGCGTAAACAATTTTTTTTTGGGTCCCCAACATTAGGTAAGATGGATCCTTCTCTGATACTATATGAAATTAAGTTTTGGGCCTAACTCACACCCTAAAAACTTGTTCAAAGAGAGGAGGATTGCCCAAACCTTATAAAGAGTTCATCCATCTCATTAACCATCAATGTGAGACTTTTTGCTATTCTATAACAATATGATTGACATTGATCAATGTATAAATGATTTGCTATTTTTCTTGATTATAATATGGAGAGCCTTGTAATATTACCTTTAAGTAATAATGTCGTTATCATTTTAATCAAATAATTGATATCTTCTTTAATTTAATGTGTTGCTCGTTTATCATTAACTTACAACCAGGTTACAAGTGTTGAACTATCCAAGATGATATTCATAGAAAAATACGTTCAATTAAAAATTTCGTAAAACTAAATTTGTCTGCAAAAATCAAGAAAATACTCCTAACTTTCAACTTCCATGAAAATTTTTGGAGCTTGAAGTTGGCCTCAACTACTTTCAATTTTTTTTATAGCTGAAAACTTACACACTTTGATACCTACACATTCTATTGTTTAACAACAATGTATTTATATGTATATTGTATTGGTGTATTCATTTTTGTTCAATAACAGTGTATTCATTTTTCAAATTATCGTGTTCATATACTAAATTATTATACTTTACCTTGTTTAATATATTTATATATTAAGTTTTTACAAATACTTGCATACTTGATATATTAATACTTTAAATTTTATAACTAGAGATACCAATTTGAATTCAAAGTATTCATATGCTAACTGTAAAATTAATACATTTTCCTTATTTAGCTCATTGTAATTAAAATTGTTTCAGTATATAAATATAAAAAGAAAAAACACATATTCAAACATACAGCTAGAAAAAGACATAAATTGTAGTCATTTTTTGTAAATAACATACGTATAGCTATTGAACTTTAATAACCTTGTAAATATAGTCATTTTTGTAAGTTGCTCTAGATAGTTAATAACTTTCATGATTAATTATATATAATTAACTTTGCTATTTATTGTGTAGTTATATCCATATAACATAAAAAAAGCTATAGCTATTTATTTTAAATGTATATCGATGTTTGCCATATTCGATAGTTTTTCCTTATTTTTAATGTAACGATATTATATAAATAGTGGATATATATATATACACACACACACGTTGTTTATAATTTATTTATATATTGTACAAATTTATCTTCCTCAAATAATTGATTCCGTTTTCAATCCCGACCAATTCAGTACATGTCTTCCTCTAAATACAACTCAAAACACTACAACATTTTAGGCTTTCAGCCACACTTGTAAAGTATGACCTAAACTAGCAAAAAGTGTGGGCTTTAATAAAAGGCAACACTTTTTTAGGGGTGGCCTAAAAAGGTGTAACCTTTGAGCTTAGGTTACACTTTTCAAGTGTTACCGTAGCAGCTACGCTTAAAAAGTGTGGCCAATGAGGTACAAAGGTCACACTTTTTAGCATCTCATTGGCAACACTTTTATTTGATAAAACTACACTTTCTAGCGTGGTCTTTGCTTTGTTATTGGCCATAGTTTAAAAGTGTAGCTTTTTATACCTCTTCAACAACAACACTTATAAAATGTAGCCTTTTCAAATGTACATACTACATTTTATAATTGTAACACCCCAAAAAAATTTCGAACTGAGACTCGAACCATCCTTCGTTGTGAGTTGATTTTACAGAGGAATTAAAAATTCTTAAGTGTTAAGTTCACTAGATGTAGCACCTTGAGTTTCAAAAATAATTAAATTGGAAATAGCAAAATCTGAAATTTTGCAAGTTATACTTAAGTATGAGTTTTGGGTCGACTTCAAACGACCATAACTCCTAGCTCAGGATGAGTTATGTGTTCTACCAGTTACCGTAGGAAAGACCTTTGAATTATATTTCCAACACCACCGAGTTTGCTCAGTTTCGAGGTCGGCTGAGTGAGATATGGCCTATTGAAGTTAGGTTGTCCAGTTAAGGAAAGTTAGCCGAAAATAGTAAGGGGTAGTTTGGTCTTTTCCTTACCAAATTAGATTTAATTCATTTTTAGTAAGGTTTTAAGGGTCTAATCCTATTAGGTTCACTTTTATAATTCTAAAATACACCTAGGGTTTTAGTTGAGAGTTCAAGAAGATAAAAGAAGAGAAAAGAGGAGAGGATCAAGCGTTCGTCAAGATTCTTGCATGTTGTAGCTGATTTTCGCCATGGGTTTGATACCTAAGAGGTATTTAAGCTTCCATAGGGTTGGGTTTGCTCACCCACACGCCAAACATGTTATTTTCAGCGCAAATTTCATTCTTCAAGTTGAAAGATTTGAGTTCTTGATGAGTTCTTGATAGGTGTTCTTGAAATTCTTTCTAAATCTTGTTGTGTTGAGTTTTGATGATTTTCTTGAGATTAAAGTGAGTGTTTTTAGGTCTGTATTGAGTAGATTATAGTGTACTTATGTTAAGTAATCGAATCCAAGTGATTGGGGAAGAAACCGTTTGATTTTAGGCGAAATAGGGTGAGAAAACGAGCAAGGAAACTTGTTGAATTTTCTGGGTTGGGGCCTGGCGCGATGCGCCTGCCAGAGCGCCCCAAACCCACCTCTGAAGTTTAGGGGCTGGCGCCCCGTGCCACCCATAGCGCCAGGGTCGCCTGCCCCATCTAGTTTGTCATCGGTTGCCCCGTTTGAGTTCGTTTAAACTGCACCTTCACTCCTTTTTTATTCTAACTACTCTAAGCTACTTCTAAACACCTAAAATCATTCCTAACATGATCATAATTCAAATTCAAGGTAGAGTTAAGAGTTAAGTTTTGAGAATTCTTTCGAACATTCTAAGAAAGTCCCTTTGAGTCATTTTGTGGAATCTTATACAACTTCTAGTAACTTGTTTCAAGAATCGAGTAAGTGAGAATGAGAGTGAGGAGAATGTATTCATGAGTCTATGTTGTCATCATGAGATCTTTCATAGCATGAACCATAACTCTTGAATTCATAATTCACATTTAAGAGAGAGTTAAGAGTAGAGTTCAAGAAAGCCTTTGAGTTCAATTGTGAATCCTTTGAGATCAACTATTAATTTGAACTAAGTTTTGAGGAAGTAAGTATGAGAATGAGAAGAGTTGTATCATGAGTTCCATAATGTTATGTAGACCTATGAGTCAAGTCGTTCATGCCCATAAATTCCGCATGAACTCCATAAGTTGAGTATCTATGAGAGGAGTAATATCTTCAAGTTCTAAGTCTTGAGTACTGAGTTTCCAATCCCCTTTGAGATTATATTTTCTAATCATGGCACTATTCATGTTAATTACCCATGAAGTCCTTGAGTTGAATATTTCATGTCCATAATTCCGCATGAACCCTCTGAGTTGAGCATTCTTGAAGTGAGTAGTATTATTGAAGTTCTTGAGTTCCAAATATTGAGTTCTATCTATGGTTATTGAAAACCTTGCATTGAGTCGTTCACGTCCATAATTCGGCATGAACCATATTTTAAGAAGTCTTTTACAAA
>JAJOOS010010580.1:0-21888 GCA_029582725.1 Solanum chiquidenum
TGTTGAAAGCTAATCCTCTAGCTATGCTGGAGATACTGAAGTGAAGAAGAAGAAGAAAAGAAGAGAAAATGAGAGCAACAGTGTAAACTGAAAAATAACCGACTTGAACTTTTCATTATCAACAATGCACTATTTATACACAGTCCCTAACTAACAGTGTTTAATTACTCCTGTAACTAACTATCTAACAAACTAACTGATTCAGCTAATTATATACAATTTACATTTTATCACTCCCCCTCAAGTTGGATGGTGGAATATGTCCAGCATTCCCAACTTGAACAACATGTTACTATGCAATTGCTTTCCTAAGGCTTTTGTAAAAACATCTGCCATCTGCTCCCTGCTTGTTATGTACTCAGTCTTGATGAGCCCTTCTTGTATTCGTTCTCTAATAAAATGGCAATCTATTTCGATGTGCTTTGTCCTCTCATGATACATGGGATTTGAAGCAATTTGTAATGCTGCTTTATTATCACAGTGCAACTCCATAGGTAGTGTAATCTTAGCTTTAATTTCCTGTAGCAGACCCTGTAACCAAACTAACTCTGCAACAGTGTTTGCCATGCTTTTGTATTCAGCTTCTGCTGAACTTCTGGAGATGGTATTTTGTTTCTTAGACTTCCATGAAACTAAAGATTCACCTATTCTGATGCCAAAGCCTGTTACAGATTTCCTGGACACCACACATGAAGCCCAATCTGCATCACAAAAAGCACTTATTCTGTCTGACTTCTTGCTGCTCATTAATAAACCCAAACCAGGTTGTCCCTTAATATACCTCACTACATGTATTGCTGCATCATAATGGGATTGTTTAGGAGAATGCATAAATTGACTCAAGTGTTGTATAGCAAAAGAAATATCTGGCCTTGTCATAGCCAAGTATAGCAACCTTCCAATCAATCTTTGATAGCCCCTTCTGTCTTCCAACTCAGTATCATCCATGAGGTTAAAAAGTTCATCATACTCTAAACTTGCAAGTTTTTTATTTTGTTCAAGAGGAGTTGAAACTGGTTTTGCTCCTGCTAAGCCATATTCTGATATTAACTCCAAGGCATACCTCCTCTGGTTCAATATTCCACTCTTTGATCTAGCAAATTCAATGCCAAGAAAGTACCTCAATTCACCTAAATCCTTCATTTTGAAGTTATTATGCAATATGTCTTTAGCTTCCTGTATTAGCTTGTAATTGTTTCCAGTAATCAAAAGATCATCCACATATACCAAAATTATCACTATGTCTCCATTAACATTTGTTTTGGTGAACAAGGAGTAGTCAAGTTTACTTTGAGTGAAGCCTGACTGTGTAAGGGCAGTAGTTAGTTTCAAATTCCACTGTCTGCTGGCCTGTTTCAATCCATACAAGGATTTGAGCAGTCTACACACCTTGTTATGCTCCCCCTGACTGCCAAAACCTGGAGGCAGAACCATGTACACTTCTTCAAATAAATCACCCTGTAGGAAAGCATTGTATACATCCATTTGGAAGAGAGACCAACCATGCTGAGCAGCCAAAGCCACAACACATCTAATTGTCACCATTTTGACAACAGGTGAGAAAGTGTCATGATAGTCTAAACCTTCCTGTTGTGTGAAGCCTTTAGCGACAAGCCGAGCCTTATATCTTTCAACACTGCCATCAGCCTGATACTTAATCTTATACACCCATTTACAACCAATAGGAGTTTTGTTAGCAGGTAAATCAACAATTTCCCAAGTGTGGTTATCACTGAGGGCCTGAATTTCTTGGTCCATAGCAAGAATCCAGTTATTATCCTGAGCAGCCTGATCAAAAGAAGTAGGCTCTGACAAAGAGGAAGAGAGAGTGGAAAGATAAGCATGGTAAGATGGAGTGATGTGTGAGTAAGACAGGGAAGAGGAAATGGGATGTGGGGTTGTGGAAGAGGTAACATAGTCAACATGCCATATAGGTGGTCTGGTAGGTCTGGAAGATTTCCTTGAAGGTAAAGGCAATGCAGTAGGAGCCACTGGTGAAGGAGAAGTAAGAGGTGAAGGTGTGATCTGGGGGACTGGTGCAGTAATGGGGAATGAATCATCAGTGGGGTGTGGAAATGCAGATATAGGAATAGGAAAAGAAGAAGAATGGGGAGAGGGTATAGAGTTGAGGAAAGTATGTTTGGGATGTTTAAAAGGGAAGATAGTTTCTCTAAAAGAAACATCTCTATTGATAAAAAAAGAATTGGTTGCAATGTTGTAAAGTTTATAACCTTTTTGAGTGTCGGAATAACCCATAAAGATAGAAGGAATGGCTTTGGGAGAGAATTTGTCAGTAACAAAAGGCTTGGTAGCATAACAAAGACAACCAAAAACTTTCAGGTGATTGAGGTTAGGAGTATGATTATGAAACACTTCATAAGGAGATTTACCATTCAAAATAGTAGAAGGTAGTCTGTTTATGATGAAAGTTGCAGTGAGTACACATTCCCCCCAAAATTTTAAAGGCACATGAGCTTGAAACCTTAAAGCTCTTGCCATTTCTAGGAGGTGTCTATGTTTCCTCTCAGCTATGCCATTTTGTTGAGGAGTATGGACACAAGTACTTTGATGGATTATACCAAGGGAAGTAAAGAGATTGTTACATTGGTGATTGAAGAACTCAAGACCATTATCAGATCTCACAGTTTTAATGGTTGCTGAAAATTGTGTTTTAACAAGAGTAATAAAGGCTGAAATAAAAGTCACAACTTCACTTTTATATCGCAGTAAAAAAATCCAAGACATTCTAGTATAGTCATCAACAATTGTAAGGAAGAATCTATGACCATTATAAGTACATTGTTTATAAGGTCCCCAAACATCCATATGAAGAAGCTCAAAAGGTAAAACAGTTTTCTTCGAACTAGTAGGAAAAGGAAGCTTAGTTTGCCTTGCTAGAGGACAAACAGGGCAAGAATGAAAAGATTTTGTATGCTGAAGAACAGGTTTGAGGCAGTCAATCTTGTGAAGGACAGCAGCAGGAGCATGGCCTAATCTCAAGTGCCAAGTAGTAGAATCAGGTGAGCATGAAGGACTGGAATGAAGTGCAATGACAGGTGATGGTTTCGTGGTAGAAAGAAGTGTGTAGAGACCACTTTCTTCCTTACCAATCCCCTGTACCTTGCCAGTGCAAAGTTCCTGAAAAAGACAGTATTGAGGGTAGAAAGAAACACAATAATTCAGGTCCTTTGACAATTGTGAAATGGATAAAAGATTGTAGGAGAATTGAGGAATGTACAGAACATTATGTAGTTCATGGTTATCAAAGAACTTTACAGAACCAGTATGTGTAACAGTAGTCAATTGACCATTAGGTAGATACACACTACTAGAATCAGGATGTACAGGAACTGGATTGATTAAAGTGTTCAAGCTAGAGACCATGTGATGTGTGGCCCCAGTGTCCACAATCCAGGAAAATGTATCAGTACCTGCAGCAAAACAAGTATAGGAAGTATGTAATGGAGAGGTGGTATAAGCAATACCTGCCATATTGGCTATAGCCTCTTGTGATGAACAATCCTTGTCAAGCAATTTCAACAGGTGGTTATACTGATCAGAAGTAAAAGTGGGCACAGTTTGGAGAGATGAGGGATTAACATCAGTATTCCTATCGGTATCTAAATTCTCAGCATACTGTGCATTATTGATCTGAGGCTTTCTATTACCTCCAAAAACTTGTGATCTGTCATTCCCTGAGATTTGACCCTTATTACTCCGATCATCAGTTCCTTTTTTCTTTGTGAACTTGTAATGTTGAGGATATCCAATGAGTTTGTAACACTTAGCCTTTGTATGATTCCTCAAGTGACAGTAATCACAGTATAAACCTGTATTTTGACTGAATCTGGTATTGTGAGTTGAAGCTAATGCAGTAGGCTCATTGATATCTAATTTCTGTAGAGGCAATACACAATTGGATATCAGACTAGACTGTATCCTTTGGCTTTCATCCTGCATTATCATACTGTAGGCTTGATTAAGGCTTGGGCTAGGAACTGTCAAAAGTATTTGGCTCCTCGACTGAGCAAAACTGTCATTTAACCCCATTAAGAACTGCATAAGCTTTTGTCTCTCCATGTGTTCTGCATATACTATGTATTTATCACACTCACATGCTGGTAAAGGCACCAGAGATACATACTCATCCCAGAGATTTCTCAATTTAGAATAATACTCAGAAACAGTAGATATTCCCTGGCTTAGGATACTGATTTCTCGATGAATTTGATATATCCTAGTTAGATTACGTTTATCAAACCTCTCTTTCAGATCTTTCCAAACACTATGTGCATTATGTGAAAACATTAGGCCATTTGCCAACTCCTTCGAAACTGAATTTGTAATCCATGACAATACAAAAGCATTACACCTTTCCCATTCGTGTTCTAAATCTCCTTTGTACTGATCCTTACGACATTTACCATCTATAAACCCAATTTTATTCTTTGCTAACAACGCTACTCTCATAGAATTGCTCCAACCAGTGTAATTTTCAATTCCAGTAAGCTGTTGAGGGATCAGAATGCTACCTGGAGTATCAGATGGATGTAGATAAAGAGGATTTCTGGGATGAATGTCTGTAAACGTCTCGATCTGCTCTGGATCTGATTCTTCAACTGTAGTCACCGTCATCTTTGGATTAATGAATTGATTTTGGGTCGGTTCAACTGTTCTTCAATTCTCAATGGAGAAAAACTTCAGAATTATCTCCGTTTCAGCTAGATCTCCATCGAAACCAACAGCTCTGATACCATGTTGAAAGCTAATCCTCTAGCTATGCTGGAGATACTGAAGTGAAGAAGAAAAGAAGAGAAAATGAGAGCAACAGTGTAAACTGAAAAATAACCGACTTGAACTTTTCATTATCAACAATGCACTATTTATACACAGTCCCTAACTAACAGTGTTTAATTACTCCTGTAACTAACTATCTAACAAACTAACTGATTCAGCTAATTATATACAATTTACATTTTATCAGATATGTTATACAGTATCATAATAAAACAAAATTAATTTGATTAGGTAAATAAATAATTTATAAAAAATAACAAAAATCTTAACCATGGTAAGAGTTGAATTTCTTGAGCTATTATCCACTGTTTATTTCATTTTGATTCGGTTCATTTTAACTCAAATAATGACATGTTTATTATTAACTCAATTTATTTTAATCCACTCGTATTCAGCCTAACCCCTCCACTATGTATAGCCAAAATTTAAGCAGTGTTTAAGGACCACCAGAAAGATTTGATGCTATTGGAATATGAAATTCATGAAGGTATTCTGATTAGACTCCCTCCATAAATAATTGTAGTTAGCATTTTTTAAAAGGAAGAAAATCATGTCATATGAATTGCACATTATGTGGTCATGATTAATTACATATACTTTTATAGGTAAGATTATCTTTGGGTGATGAGTAATGATGTTAATCGCCCATCATTGTTGAAATTTAGTAGCCACAAGATATTGTATCGTAATAAAGAAAAAAAGATTATTTGTCAAAAATTCAAATTTTGTAGCTATTTTTATAGCTTAATCTGGTGACAATTGTACTTGTATTCAGTTACAAATTTAAAACATTGTAAATATGTGTTGAGACTAAGTATATACTATCAATATTTTCGGGTTATAGCTAAGAATTTATATCTTTAGTCATGAAATATATAAAATTTTGAGAAAATTACATAATTAAGCTATCATATAGTAGTTAACGGGTCCCATTTGTATCAAAACATATAAGTTTGTCTTTCATCTTTTATACAAATCAAAATACACTCTCAGTTTCTCTTATCACACCCACTAATCTATCTCCTAAAATCTCTCACTTCTCCTTAAATAACTTAACCAAATTAAATTTACAATTTTGAAAATTTCATTCAGCCCATTTTAAAAATTCAAAATTTGAAAATTATATACGCAAGTCCAATATCGTATAAATATACAACTAAATATATTAGGTATTTTATATGTATATTTCTTTGGTTTAAAATATGCTTTATTTGTATATATATTTCATAATTTTAAGACACATACAAGTATGCTATATATCTTTAACTACAAATATAAGTATGCTATATGTAACAACTTGTTTGATTTATACAAAAATTTATTATACAATTTATTCATAAACATATTGAAACTGCCATATATCATATTGTTTATACAAATAGATATAATAACCATAATTTAAAGGATCATTTTTTTTTATTTTTTTTTTGTAATAAATAAAATAAAAATAAAAATATGCATGTGGAGGATCCAATATATCCCATATGGATTATATATATTTTTTAAAGAAAATAATTAAAAAATTAAAAAATTAAATCAAAATATTTTTTTTCCACTTCCGTTAGAGAAAATGGTATAATGAGCCATTTATATAACATTAGGGGTATATATGAGCCACTTTCATAACGAGGGACATATCAACTTCAAATGACAAAGTTGAGGGATATATCAGATCCTTTTCCCTAATTTGTATAATCAATTAAAAAAATATGAATTATACAAACGCGAAGCAATTTAGCCATTAAAACTATAACTACACTATATAAATAGACAAACTCTAGCTAAGGAGGTCTATTATATTTCACATTTTAGCTATTTATGAATTTTTCCCAAAAATTATAGCAAAAATAGTTTTTGTGAATATCCTCGATCTAGTACGGAGGAGAGGGCTTACTTGTGCTGGTTTTCGACGAAAATATGCACAAAGACTCATTTGAAATACCATAAAATAGAATTTGTATGTAATTGTCCATCAAAAGATATTAAAAAAAAGAAGGTAATTGCATCTTCTTTTCTTCCTGAAAAATTACAGTGAGCCTAATCAAATGAATATGAAAACATAATTATTAAAGAAAATTAATTATATGTATATCATGTATATAACTGATGCACGTGACATGGGTAGATTACATTTAAAATGTATACATATGATATACATGTAACATATGATCTGTTTCTTCAAGGTCCAAGTCCAAGTCCGTCCAACAATAATGAATTTCAAATTCTTCACCCAACCTCCCTTAAATCTGTTTTCAACTTTGAATTTGAGCTCAAAAACATACTTCCATTGGTAGTGAATTCTCTCCTACTCTTATACGCAATGGTGGAGCTAAATTTTTTAATAAGGGGTTCAAGATTAAACACACGAACTAACTGAAGGGGGTTCGGATGAATCCCTGACAGTATGCTGACTCCGCCTCTTCTTATACGTAGTAGAAATTAAAACCAATGTAGAGTGTAGATGTTTGAGATCCAAGTGTGGGTGTTCGAGAATCTACAGAATCAACTATTAACAAAGTTGTTCGTTTAAGATTAAGCAGAGACAGTAATAGGGCAGCTCTCCTTTGGCATGTCAGGTGAAATGTGTGATAAACTGCATGCCAATAGAGAGTAGCCCTATCACTGTTTCACTTATAATAACTCGTTTTTCTCATATTTTCTGCTTCTGATTCATCACAAAAGAGCGCTTCCACGCTTTTATAGAGCACTCATTCTCAATTTAAGACACAGAATAAACCATTGGAGCATCAGCATATCCTGTGATTTTTATGCTATGGCCTGTGTTAGCTTTTTTAGGGCCAGAAAATGGGAGTAACTTTCTTATCCCTTTACAATTCCATTTGGTGAAAGATACTTTAAAAAATAGGTTCATCAGATTCCCCAGTTGCCTTCTCCATGAATTTGTAGGTGAAATGAAAAAAAAAAGGTTTGCAAAAGACCTTCAAACAGCATATCCTCCGATCATATTCTTTTTTCCATCTACATTATATTTAGGAAAAGGGCCTGAAAAATACTTCAACTTTGGCCGAAATTGCTGTTACGATACCAAACTTTATGGAGGACCTTTTATAGTGTGTTTTAAAGGTATATATGTGCCCACGCGGACACATTACTATTTATAATGATGCAATATTTATGATGTCCACGTGGGCACATATATACCTTTAAAATACACTACTCCATTAAATAGTGCAGAGGTGTAAAAGGTCCTTTCTAAAGTTCGGTATCATAACAACAATTTCGATCAAAGTTTGGATATATTTCAGACCTTTTTCCCATTATATTTCTAATTAAAAGAGAAATTAAGCTATTTTTGACTGTGTTGCAGAAAATCATTTCCTTCAATTTTCGTAGCATATTAGTTTTGCATTAACTACTTATTTTCCCTTCCATTTGACATATAACAGAAAAGAATCAAGTGGTGAGAAATATTTTTAGGTGCTTGAGCTGATTTTATAAATGATAAGTCATATATTTGGATAAAATTGTGGAAGATGATTTTATAAATAAACAATTATGTATTTGAATAAAAATATTGAAACTGATAATAAGCCGTTAGTGTGTGTGATAAAAAAGTGTTGATAAATACTTTTTCTATTAAAATAAATCAAGTGTATATCACGCACTGATTTCATTGACATCACTGCCATATGCGTATATCACGTGGTATATATCATATATCAATCACAGATTATATATGGTATACATGAGATATATGGAAATACAATGTGATATACACTGATATAGGTTATAAATATCATCAATGGAGTCATGTGGCTAGCTTCCCCTGTGTCAAAGATTCAAGTATCTACCCCTAATTACAATGATGAACATGCATGAAAAAACACAAATTTAACTACAAAAAATATACTACTAATTAAACCTGCAAAATGAGCATAGTCATAAATCTCTCCAAAAGAAACATCATTATTGAACATTTGGAAGGAAGAGGCATGAGATATTCCTATTGCTTCTGAGTAAATTCATGTGCTGAATGATCAACAAGTTGGGATGTGGAAGCTAAGAGTATTGGAGTAAAATTATCAACATGGACACAAAAGACTGATATTTTGCTCTTAGTGAACTTGAAGACAGAGGAAAAAGGATGAACTTATTAAGACTGTGTCCTGACTACTTGCAATATTTGCAGGACACAAAAAGACATGCTTCGCTGACTAATAGCAGACTCTCTGAGTAAAACTACGAGGAAGAAAATGAGGCTGTGGAGAAGCCTGAAAAATGTGAGTTCTCTCTCTATTTCTTAACACGGAGTACGATCTACTAATAGAGGGAAGGGGAGATATCATAAGTATATTGCTCGTAGAAATTATTCAACCAAGTTAGGAACAAAAACAACTTCACTTCTTCTACAGACTTGGGCAAAGGGCCACAAGAGCACATTCACAGTCTAGTGAAATCTGAGGCAATGTTTGAAGTTCTCTGGGAAATTGGATGAACTTAGACCTAATTTATTGTAGTTACACATAGAATGGCTAAGAATAAAACTACAAGTCTAATGTTACAACTGTAAAATGGTCTTTGAGCTGCAGCTGTACCAGTTGGTCTTTTTCGAGCTGCCCAATATCATGATTAACAGGGATAGAGTCCTCTGGAGAAAATATTATTTCGAACCAATATTATAAACTTAACTAATTCAAACTCCAGGATAATTGTAGAAACTAGAGAGAATATTGAGAAATTTTCCTTATATTCCTTCATTGTAAGGCAACGTATATATACAACTATTTTGTGCAGGGAAAGAAAATAACAAAACTAAGGAAGAGAGTAACAAACCACACAGCTGGCTAAATATTATTTGTTCAAGTGGAATAACTAATTCTATATTCTGTACAAAGAATTCTATGCAGGTGTAGGGCTAGGATTTATGCCAACACTTTCTGATCCAAAGGATGAGATGGTGCCATCTGTCCTTCTAGAAGATATACATCTTCTTGTCTTCATTTCACTTGAATCAGATTCTACCGCTTCTCTATTCATCTTGAAAATCCCTTGTTCTTTATCAACAATGTTACTGCTAAATCCAACAATAATTCCCCAAGTTTGAAATGTACATTTGAAACTTCGGAAATTTTTCAAGTACCTTTGGATAAGTCACTTCGTAACTTTTGATACTTTTTCCTGATAGAAAATTGTGTAATCTGCTGAGCCTCATCCATCCTGTAACCTGAATTTCCAAAGTGTTAATTTCCTAGCTTTGGAGATCTTTTGAATTCTAATTCAAGCGGCTTGTCTGAGATTTACAATCGAGTTGAATTCTAATTCATCAGAACTATGTATAAATCTTCAGTTAACAATTATAATTTGAGGATTAAATACAAAAAATAGTATGTTATATCATTCAGAACTCTGTAACTGCTCTTTAAATTAAAATGTACATTTGAATATATACATCTCACAGTCGCGTTCAAATGAATGGATGGGTTCACAACAATGTAAACAAGACTTGATATTTGGAATAACATGTGAACACAACGATACACTACGAAAAGTAGAAAAATAGCTTCAAGACATCACACTGTATTAAGAGTGCCCGAAGGGCATGTAGATTAAGCAGAGACAGTAACAAGGCAGCTCTCCTTTGGCGTGTCAGCTGAAATATACAACTTCATGCCAATAGAGAGTAGCCCTATCACTGTTTCACTTAGAATATATTTTCATTCACCAACTCTCGTTTTTTCCCTCTAGTTCATCAAAGCAGAGCCTTCCATGCTTTTATAGGCATTCCTTATTAGCTTAAGAGACGGTATAAAGTATAAACCCTTGGAGAGAATCAGCATATGCTATGTGATTTTGGTTCTAGTTGTGGTCTGTGGATATCTTCTTGCATTATGGGATTGCTTTTTCTAGAGTAAAAAAATGTGTAACTTTCTTATCCCTTACAATTTCATTTCCTGAAAGCAACTCCTTAAAAATATTTTCATCAGATTCCCTCAGGAAAAAGTTGCTGAAAGTTGATGCTGCATGATTTTATGCCTTTGAAGTGTATGCCCTTTGCACTTAAGGAGTGAAATACAGCATATCCTTTTATTATATTCCTTATTTTTTCTCTCCTTCTTTCCTCTTTTACATTTCTATGTTACATTTTCTATTTGGTTTTGATTTTTAGGATTCCAGTTCTTTTAGAGGCTGCATGAAATGAAGAGTACTGCTTCCTTGGCCTGACAATTAGACATAATAAAAGTTCGAATAGGGTTCTTGTTGTGTTCTCTCGTAATAAAAGTTCGAAGTGTATCATCATTTCTGCCAGTTTACTCTTATGACATTTGAAGCTGCACAACTGCAACAGCGTATATCATCACAGTCCAATTCTGGATGCTATATAAGAAAAAAAGCACAAATTCAAAAAATCTTCTTTTCAAGAGACAAACAACTACCAAACTGAACAATCAAATTGCCTCACATCACTACTGCCCAAACACAATCTGGTAGACATTTTTTTGATGAAAACTCCTTTGTCCTTTTAGAATACGATTTATTTTTAATTTATTATTAATTTTTGTTCATTGTTTTTCCTATATCCTTTTTTATTACATAGGCGTAGAAAAGGGGAAATGGAGACAAGGTGGGAATCGAATCATCACCCACAATGTCAAAGTTCAAGTAGCCAACTAACTGAACTTAAGATTGTCAATTTTCTGCTGAATGCCTCTCAAAGTGAGAGTCTTTCCATTATATAGAGAAAATAAAGATTACACATCCCTAAAGATCCGTCATTCTATCCCTAAAGATCAGCTATTCTATCTCTACAAATCTGCTATTCAATCCCTCTAAATCTGCCTTGCTATCCCTTCAAATCAGCTATTCTATCACAATATTTCTTCCTTTGATTCTACAACAAATGTATATGATCATGCTAATTTATATCACTATATAATTACATTAATATATACAATCATTTAGTTTTCCATCATGCTAACATCCCCCTCAAATTGATGCTGGTGGATATAGAAGCATCAATTTGCCTACAAGAAACTGATGGCGTTGCCGGGCCATGGATTTTGTAAACGCATCAGCTATTTGAAGATCGCTGGACACATGTGGAAGAGTAATGACTCCTTTATCTACAACTTCTCGGATATAATGACAATCCACTTCGATGTGTTTGGTCCTCTCATGAAAAACTGGATTAGTAGCAATCTGAATAGCACTTGTATTGTCAGCGTGGAGAGGAGTAGGATGAGATTGAGGAAATCCAATCTCAGCAAGTAATCCACGAAGCCATACAACCTCGGAGCAAGCAATAGACATGGATCGATATTCAGCCTCTGTTGAAGATTTCGACACACGATCTTACTTTTTACTCTTCCAAGATATCAATGACTCTCCAAGAAACATGCACCAACCAGAGACTGAACGATGAGTATCAGGACATTCCGCCCAATCAGAATCACTAAAAGCATTAAGACGAATAGGAGAACCACTTGGAAAGAACAATCCACGAATAGATGTTCCTAGAAGACACCGAATGATGCGATGAACAACCATCAAGTGGAGATGACGGGGATCTTGCATAAATTGACTAACTTGTTGAACTGCAAAAGAGATGTCAGGCCGAGTAATAGTAAGGTAATTTAGACTCCCAACTAATTGTCGAAATATAGTTGGATCAGGAAGATCGCCTTCCTCACGACGATACTTCACATTCAATTCCAATGGAGTATCTACGGAGGAGGAATTTTGAAGACCAGCCAAAGAAATCAGATCCTGAGTATATTTTTGTTGGTTTAGAAACACACCTGAAACAACATTATGAACTTCCAAACCCAAAAAATAAGTAAGAGTACCAAGATCTTTCATATGAAAAGAATCTGTAAGCTGTTGTTGTAGGCTAGTGATTAGTGAAGAATCAGTTCCTGTGATAATAATGTCATCTACATACACCAAAAGAAGAACACAACCTGTAGATGTTTTTCGAAGAAACAAAGATGAATCATAATTGCTCTGCTAAAACAAAAATTGTAGCAAAGTAGACCGGAACTTATCAAACCA
Source organism: Solanum chiquidenum (assembly GCA_029582725.1). Classification (NCBI taxonomy): domain Eukaryota; kingdom Viridiplantae; phylum Streptophyta; class Magnoliopsida; order Solanales; family Solanaceae; genus Solanum; species Solanum chiquidenum. The sequence continues at coordinate 12,808 of JAJOOS010010580.1, forward strand.
AGCTCTTGGAGCTTGTTTTAATCCATACAAAGACCGCTTCAACATGCATACATCTGATGTAGACGATGAGAACAAACCAGGTGGAGGTTTCATATAAATATCTTCTTTAAGATCACCATGGAGAAAAGCATTTTTGACATCCATTTGATAAAGAGACCAGTTTTGTGAAGCAGTAATGACAATAATAGTTCTCACCATAGTCATTTTGGCTACGGGTGACAAAGTCTCCTCATAGTCCACCTTATACTTTTGTTTGTTACCAAGAACAACTAATCGAGCTTTGTAACGATCAAGAGTTCCATCAGAATGAAGTTTGATTGAATAAACCCATTTACATCCAATAGGGCGGACGTTTGAAGGACATGAAACAATGTCCCATGTGTCATTTTCTTTAAGAGCCAAAAGTTCTTCCTCCATTGCTTTCTGCCAACATTCATGCTTGGAAGCTTGTGAGTAACAAGATGAAAGAAAAGCCATACCAATTGGGAGTACGAGATACTCTGGTAGATCGCCGAGTAGGCTCAAGTGGATCAGATCTTGAAGAATTCTCAGATTCTAGTTGTGGTACAGTTTCAGGTGGCGGATTAGTGTCGGAATAGGATAAAGTTGGCCGACGTCGTTCATGTTGACACCCAATTTTGACCCTCCATGATAGGAATTAACTTTCGAGTTTCTTAATTTCAAACGATTTTAAAATAATTGACTTTATAAAGTTCAAGGTTATGTTTAAAAGTAATTTTGCCATTTTTTTTTATATAACTAAAGTAGCAAATATGTATATTTTTACAATCATGTCTAGTTACGCTATCTTACAAATATTTGAAAGATTTTTTTTTAATTAAATACCTTATTAAATTAGTTTAGTTTAATTTGGCTTATTTTGTTTTATTTTTTTTAACTAAGTAGTTTATATATATAGTTTAATTATTTTTTATTTCGTTAAAATTAAGAAGCTCACTAGTTAATCTTATCTAAATTCGTCTCCAATTAAATTCAATCGGCCAAGTTTGCAATCCATTTGGTTATTTTTCAAAATATAACAATACTTTTGGTCCTTGTCAAATTTGGCCTAAGTTCTGTTACCAACGAGAAACCCATCAGTAATACCAATATTTCCTCAACAGCCCATCAATTCTCCAAATAACTGCCAGACCCGACCCAAATTTTCCTTCAACAAAGGATCCCAAGAAGCGACGTCTATTTCAACAACAACACGTCTTCACGATGCCAAGTGACGTCAAAATAATTCACATCCAGCAGACGAAAAGCAGCAACTACACGGCAAAGCCAAACGGAACAGTACACGGCAGCGAGATGGCGAATTCACGGCGTGTACACGATGCCAGCTACGCGTACAACAGTACGCTGCATTTTCTCGTCGTCTTCCTCTTTTCCCCGACAAACAGTACGCTTAGTACTGTTCCAGCGCCGACTCCAGCAGGCAGCCTCGTCTTTCGAAGACAAGTGTTCGCATCTTGATGCTTCATCGTCCTTGCCCTAAATCAGAGGGCTCTCATCCTCAATCTTTTGGGAATTGGTACGATTGTAGGTGTCCAAGCCTTATCCTTGGAGAATTTTTAAATTTGGGATTCTCCCACATCGATCCATACCTCCTTTTTCTTCCTCATTTTCCCCTTATAAGTAGGCTTCTCTTTACTGTTCAGGAGAGAGGTTGGAGACCTGAGAGTACCCCTAAAAGGTTTGGGAATTCTCAGTTCAATAGTTTAAAGTTTTTGTGGTTGTTCGAGTTTAAGCGGTGGAATCGTCTCCGTCAAACTCGTTGTCTTGGTTGGCTGCTCGACAAAAGGTAATTGCTTATCTTTTCCTTCTTTCTAGTTTAATTTAATTTTGTCTGCTCAGTTTTTGCATTATGCAATGTTTCGTCTCCCTTTGTTTGGATTCTGGATGATATAAGAATTTATAGTTTGGCCTCGTTTGATTATATGCTTTGGCAGACTATAGTTATACAGTAGTATAAAACTCGATTTGCTGGTTTGATTCCCACATTTTAGAGTTTGAATTTGATTAATGGTATAATTCTTTTATTTGGTGAAAACGTCCATTTTTCGATCACTGCTTTATTTATTTTTTATCTTCCCTGATCTGTAGTTTCAGCCATATTAGCATATTTGAATGGTTGCACTTAATTATATTGATAGAACTTACAAGTTTTCTTCAACTTTATTGGTGAATTAGAATACTCTTTTGCTTAATTGTCTGTGTCTCTAGTTTATGATCAAGTTTTGTCCTTGTGTAGTCCTTTAAGTTGGGGATGATTAATGTTCAAGTTCCACATTGCAAGAACCCTATCGCTTTCATCTTAGAGCTAACATAGAAAGATAATTATTTCACTTCATTTCATGGTCTTGCATCTTTCCCTTTCTGTATTGTTTTATCCCGTTGATGGTATTATGTGGCCTCATTATTTGTGAAATTTGTACTCTGTAGCTTCCACTTATATTACGATTCAGAATTTGGTTTGAGATGATTAGCTCTTTGTGGTTGTGTTGCTTCTATGGTTGTGTTTAAATTGAAGTGGGACTGGTATCATTAGGGCTTATATTTGAGAAGCATACTTGGGTATTTTAAATCATGTATGTGCTTTCTTTCAGCATTTGTTTCATAAGATGTCGTGTCTATTCATCCTGCTTGCTTAAACATAGTTCGGTCCAGTTTCTTGTGCTTGTAATTAAGTGTTAGTTAGCTGCAAATGGAGCATGTAAGAGCATGCTTAGACCGTCATACTTACCTTTCGATTTAGCTTTCAGGCTGTCCCTTTGTTTTTTGTTTAAATTATGACGAGTTAGGTCCTAGAAAGTGACTTTGTAAATGTGCAGAACTCTCTGTTCGATGCCTTGCTGCCTCTTCTTTAAATGTTTTAGTTAGAATATGACACTCATAATTGTTTCCATTGCATTTTGTTATTTGCTCAAATTCTTAGCAGTACCATGTAATTGGGGTCACTGTTGTTGAGTTTCTTTACTAGCTTTAAGTAGTCATAGTTTTATTACTTAAAAAATATTATTCACTGTTATTTGGATTCTTTACATAACGATAATTAGGTCGTTAATTTGACTTGATATTATTCTTGCTTAGGTTCTCATTTTCACTCTTTCCTTTTCTTTCTTACACATGAACACTCTCTCCGAATTGAGTCCAATGGACTCCCCTCTCTTGCATTTTCCTCTTCTTTGAGTCGACCTCATCTGAGACGTGAAAGGGAAGCTAATATTAATGGGTTGAAACCCAAACCACTGGCAGCAGCTCAATAGTAGAGTTACAACACTCCCAAAAGCTGAAATTGGAAAATTTGGACTTAAAAGAATCCAACTTAACCAAAGCAGTAGCAGCAGTCTCCAAAGGGACTAAATTGAGAATTCTTGGACTTTAACAAGTCTAATTTATACGGCAGCAGCAAGGAGCATGATAGGCCAAGGGCCTAATTTCTCGTTATTTATTTTATCATATTGTTTCGTGTTCGTATTATATTTTGGAAATGCTAACATTTTCTCCTTTTGTTAACTTAGATGAATCCTTGGGGAAGATTTCTATTTTGTTATTCATTTTAAACTTCTATTTTGTCACTCATTTTTAAGTATTTAAATTTTTAAAACCTTTTTTAATTCATACAATCTATAAGCTTCAAAACTAACTTGAGAATTATCCATATTCTTTCATAGTTAGTATTAGCTTTTCAAATCCACGCCTAAGTGATTGTGTTGATTATTCGACTCAAAAACTTGACTCGAATAAATTGTTAAGTTAAGATTTTATTTTGGCACTTTAACATTTGAATTATTTCATTATTTGGGATAATACGAATGTACAAGTACTAAAAGATTTCTCATTTATCAAAAAATAATAAAAACAAGATTTTTTATAAGTAACCATTTTTTTTCATAAAATTAGCCAAACTTTAAATTCGTCGGTCAACCGTATGTTAGCGGATTCTCTAAGATGCCTAAACCCTTCCTTAGAGAATTATTTGAACCCTTACCCAACTCTGGTTTTATAAAATATATTTTATTCAAATTTCTCTTTTAAAAAGGTTTCTTAATTTTCCTAAAATTAAGTGGCGACTTCCAAATTATAAATTTTTTCAAAACTTAACAAAAATTGCCAAAAGTTGCGAAAATGATTTCGAAACCTTAGTTTTTGAAATCGGGTCGTAACAGTTCATACACAAATCCATGTTTGAACCTCTTAAAAGAAGATGATAAATTCTCAAAAGTAGGAAGAAGAGGAGAAGTAGAAGATGAATCTACAATCGTAGGAAAGAAATACTAATACTCAAAGAAAACAACATTTCTAGAAATATGAAATTTGTTAGAACATGGATCATAGCAAATAAAACCTTTTTGTGAAGTACTATAACCCATAAAAGCACATTTAGTAGACTGTACATAAAGTTTATTGCGCTACGAAGGAGGCAAATGCACAAAACAAACACAACCAAATGTATGAAAATCACTATAGTTAGGATTTTTGTGATAAAGACGAAAATATGGAGACTTAAGATTTAGCACTTTAGATGGCAATATATTAATTAAATAGACAACATTAAATAAAGCTTCCACCCAATATTTAGATGGTACAGAGGACTCAATCAATAAAGTACGAGTGACATCTAAAAGATGGCAATTTTTTCATTCAGCAACTCCATTTTGTTGTGGTGTATATTGGCAAGAGTGTTGTGAGACAATTCCTTTGTCAAGCAAGAATTTTTTGAATTCATAAGACATATTCTCCACCAGAATCAGATCTTAATAATTTGATGCTTGTAGAAAATTGGGTCTCAATGTAAGCCAAAAATGTCTTGAACATGGAAAATACCTCAGATTTGGATCGAAGAAAATACACCCATGTAAACCGACTATAATCATCTATGAATGTCACAAAGTATTTGAAATGAGCATGAGAAATAATTGGTGAAATGCCCCAAACATCACTATGAATGACATCAGAACACTTTGTAGCACGACTACCAAAATTAGGAAAAGGAAGAGTTTTACTTTTGCCTAATTTACAAGTAGAACAATCAATGGAAGCTGCTAAAAATTGATTTTTACTTCCCAATAGACCAGAATTTGATAAATGAGACAACATAACATAATTTGGATGTCCTAGACGCTTATGCCAAACCTCAATCTTACTAGCAGTAGAAGTACAAGCAAAGGATAGAACAACAGGAATGGAAAAGTGTATAGGAAACAATCGTCCAACTTTAGACCTCTTCGCGATTATCATCCCCGACACCTGATCTTGCACAAGACAACCATTACGAGAAAAATTCACATCACAATTGTGATCTACCAATTGTCTAACTGAAATAAGACTAGTTGAGAGCTTTGGTGAAACAAAAACATTCTTGAAAGTTGGAGTAATGTCCCCAACCTTGGTAATGGGTAAATTACTACCATTGGTAATTTGTATTTGTGATGGACCTTGATACTTACGAACATTTTTTAGGATGCTCGTTGAGTTAGTCATATGATCGGAAGCACCTGAATCAACAATCCAAAAATTAGATGTAACATCATTACCTAGTAATCCTAATGCTGAAAAGGCTGACACGATTATTTGTTATACCATTTCAGGAGTAAGAACTTGTCCTGGAGATGAGTTATCATTAGTGGAACCATTTATCCCAGCTTGAAAAGCATTGATCCTACGATTTTGAGGGCACGTGGGACACTCTTTGATAATGTGTCCTTGTTGTTTACAATAATTACATAACTTCTTGCTACAATTGCTAGCAATATGACCATATTCCTTGCAACTGTAGCATTGAGTTCTACTCATATCCCTGCCCTTTCCTTTACCTTGAGCAGGAAATGCAATAGTGACATCATTTTCTTTCTTGAAAGCATTTTGTGTGACAAGACGTTGCTCTTCACGAAGTAATTCCCTAAAGCAAACATCCAAAGAAGGAGACGGGTCACGATTCATCAAGTTAGAGCGAACACTCTCAAAGTCAGAGCGTAATTTCATAAAAAATTGATCTCACTTGCTTTGCTCATGGACTGCCTGAATCACTGATAGAGATTTAGTAGGTATTTTGGCATAGACAATATCTGTAAATTCAGCCCATAAGTTCTGAAATCCAGAAAAATAATCCTAAACAGAAAGACCTCTTTGAGAGTAATTGGCAATTTCATACTCTAACTGAAAGCGTCTTGCGCTATTATCTTGATTGTAAACCTTTTGTAAGTAATCCCACATGGCCTTAGTTGTCTTGTACGACCTGAGATTAAGAACAATACAAGGGTCAATTGACCCTAGAATCCATGTCATCACCCGAGCATCTTTAATCTTCCATTCACCTAACTTTGTTGCATCAGTAGGAGCAGGATCACTTCCATCTATATGGCCCCATAGTTCTTTGCCGGTGACAAATAACTGAAACTGAACTCCCAAGAAGAATAATTTTTTCTAGTGAAACGAACACTGAAGGATTCAAAGTGATGTGAATTCATGTTTTTGAATAGCTATGAAAACTACAAAGACTCAAGAAAGCAACTAGAATGACCAAGAATAAAATTCCCAGGTGGTAGGACTGATTGTCGATGAACAGTCAACCAAAAACCAAGATTTTCAATTTTTTTTAGAAGGAACCACAGATGACTCTATGAAACAAGACAACCAATAGAAGGCTCTAATACCATGTCAATTTTCTGCTGAATGCCTCTCAAAGTGAGAGTCTTTCCATTATATAGAGAAAATAAAGATTACACATCCCTAAAGATCCGTCATTCTATCCCTAAAGATCAGCTATTCTATCTCTACAAATCTGCTATTCTATCTCTACAAATCTGCTATTCAATCTCTCTAAATCTGCCTTGCTATCCCTCCAAATCAGCTATTCTATCACAATATTTAGTCCTTTGATTCTACAACAAATGTATATGATCATGCTAATTTATATCACTATATAATTACATTAATATATACAATCATTTAGTTTTCCATCATGCTAACAAAGATCTCCGTTTTAGAAGTCTCCACAGTGATTTACTTCTCGAAATAATGAACACCCTTATTCCAAACAAACAGTGGCTTTTATAGTTTGGCTCTTGAAGTGTCTGACTCGACGACTTTGTCTATCAGCTACGGGAAATATGTGGCTTTTATCAATTATACACTACTTGACACCATTTAATTAATCCATAAGTAGGATATATATCTAGATTAGATATTTAGAAGGATACTCTGATGATTCAACTTTCCAATTTAGAAGTTCACTTTCAAATAATATTGATATCGATATTGATATAGATATAAATATAGATGTGATGTAGGTATATTGGGCATAGGTTTGAGGAACAGACCTGCTGGTGCAAGAAACTAGCTAGGCTGGTCTTATCAGAAGCAGGTTGCAAGGAATTCAGACTTGGACGCCAATTGTCCAGCTTCATCATACTTGAATGTCTTAAGTTGTAAGGACTGTTTTTTGTTGCACACAAGTTCACTAAATTAATACCATACCGCACGTGTTGAAAGGTGCAAAATGATTTTAAACTGTCACAAATAGTTAATTAGTTCGGGTTAGCGTGATATACAAACTGGAACAAATGACAACACTTTTGAGTAATATGAGAGAACTCAAAAGGCACCATCCAACTTTTATTTCGTCCTACACTTTTGCTAAATCAATTCTGTTTTGCTACTTCTGAAAGACTTGGGATATGAAAAATTTACTAGCCTAATTAAGTGATACTGGCACTAGGAAATCAAAAAGCCACATGAAAGCAAAAACGACCCTTCATATAACATAGAAATGTCGATATGGACAAAAGAAGAGGAAAATGAGGAATATGACCAAGGATATTGTTGAAGTTTGTTTTTAGTTACTGCAGTAACTTTTAGCAAAATAAGTTATTTAGTTTGAATAAATTTGAATTTTGAATTTTAGTTAGTTTGTTTATGTTGTTGAGATATTTTAGGTTGTTTAAATTTTAAATTAGGCAGATTATGTGTTTTATATTGGCTATTTAAAGCCCTTCAATGCTTAATAAAATTATTGAAAGCTATTGAAAGTCATTTCAATCTTTTTGTGCTGCCCCACTTTTAAAAAACACCAACAGTGGTATCAGAGCTTCATTAATCTTAAGGGATCTGTGAAATCTTCCAAAGAACTACCATATATTTTTAACCCGTAAGGGCTACCTTTTTTAACCCATCAGGGCTATCCATTTTAACTCATCAAGGCTACCTTTTCAACCCGTTCTTTTTTCAACGCACATGCTTTTCTAAATTATTTTTTAACCAAAATAATGGCAAGCAACTGTCTCTCTTTGAATGCCCCACAAATTTTCACATACGAAAACTATCAAATTTGGTCTGTGAGAATAAAATCATATTTTGAAACATATGTGATATGTGAGGTTGTGATGGAAGAAAAACACTTACAACCTCTCTTTGCAAATCATACAAAAGTTCAAATTAAAACACTTTCAAAAAAACTTCTACACAAGACAATGTCATCACATGTGTTTTTGAAGAACAAAATCAAAAGAAGAAAAAAAAAGAAGAAGAAATTTTGCAAGTTAAAAAACAATGAAAAAAATCCAGCATCAACTACCAAAGCAAAAATTGAGGAGGAGCATTTGTTTTCAATTGCAGTAACTAAAGCAAATGAGGAGTGTTGAAGTTTGTTTTTAGTTACTGCAGTAACTTTTAGCAAAATAAGTTATTTAGTTTGAATAAATTTGAATTTTGAATTTTAGTTAGTTTGTTTATGTTGTTGAGATATTTTAGGTTGTTTAAATTTTAAATTATGCAGATTATGTGTTTTATATTGGCTATTTAAAAGAGCAACTTTCACATATAGCAAACAAAAAAATCATATTTGTATGCTATAGCAAAGTTTGCATAATTGCACTCCATAGCAAACATATATATGTATAATTCGCTATACATATACAATTGAATGCTATGTTTATTTCGCTATACATATATACAAAAAGAAGCAATTGTATAATTCGTTGGCTCCTCTTCAGATTTGTATAATTTCGCTGGCAGACCATTTGTATAAATTGTTGTTAGCCTCTCGTTTGTATAAATCGTTGACAAAAATATTTG